>JAHUXG010006044.1:0-106878 GCA_020740815.1 Sciurus niger | reverse complement strand
TAAAAGCCATATGCTGTATTAGTTAGGTTGTAGGGCAATGTGAAAATTGATGAAACAGAATTCTTGTTCCAAAGGAAACGACAGTTGAATACCAGATAGCAAGAGGGTTAAATAGAGGTGTAGGCTTGGTAGGCGAAGGGAAGAGGAATGGCATTTAACGAAGGCGACCTTGTGCAGGTGCTGATGGTTGGTGCTTTCCATATGCCACTGCATCCAAACTCAGAGGAGTCTCTGAGGGAGAAAACCCAAGACACCCAAGGGTCAGAAATAAGAACCAACTTGCTGAAGATCACACTGCAGGTGGCCATGAGTGACAGAGTGGGGATTCCCTATTTTTCCTGAGCCCAAGCCTGGACCCTGGTCATCACACCACCACCACCAGAAAGCAACCAGTCAAGGGCAGAAAAGGGAACCATGATTCTGATTAAAAAGCTCTCTCTCCTTTTACTGTTTCTCACCCCTGTGTTTGAAACCTGGGAATGCAGTGTTGAAATGGGAAGGGCATTTAGGGATCACCTGGTAGATAAGACATTTATCCCATGATCCACGGGGAAGGGAGCTCCGACTACCAGCTAACTAATTTCAGCCTCTAATTGATGAGATGAGAAGGCAGAGCCCAGACAGACAGTGGTCTTCGTGTGTTGTTGAAGATCAGGGAATTAATCCCAGCCATGTTGACGTGCTTCCCACAGCTGTGAATGCAGAGAGTTTGGGGATCAGGATGGCCTTGTTGAGCCCAGGTGATTGGCGAGGTGGCAGGAGGGGATTGGGTTATGTACAGAAAAACCTGTGAAAAAATAGTTGAGATGAAGTTGCAGTTCCAGAACCAGGTGAAGACAGACAGTTATAAGGAAATGGTCAGAGGACAGGAGAAGAGACAGGTGCCAAGCACAGGCGCCAAGCACAGGCAGAGAGGATCTTTAGGGCCTGAAAACAGTCAAGTGCAGTAAAACAACCAAGAGGAGTGGGGCTCAAAGTTCATTATAATGAGACTGAAACATTCACCATGACCTGGGTCAGGCCAGTCTCAGAGCCAAGAGGAAAGAAAACTTTAAGTGGATGCTGTGGCTATTTTTGGACATGTGAATTCATTTAATCTTCACTTCTGAGCGCTGACGTGTAGGTGAGGTCCGGAAAATAAATAGCTTGTCACACAGTTGAAACTGGAACCTCTAGCCTTCATTTCTAGTGAATTTTCTGAGAGCCTCGTTGTTCTCAGTTGGGGTGTTTTTTGCCCCCTGGATGCATTTAGCAATGTTTGAGAGCTTTTCCTTGGTCACATTGAGAGTTCCTACTGACATTGAGTAAGGAGAAGCCAAGGCTGCTGCACATCCTACCATGGAGGAGAGCTCCTGCCAACAAAGAATCATCCAGCCTCATATGCCAACTACGCTAACTGAGGAGCCTTGGTTATCTATACTGCTGACATCAGAGACGGTGTATCTTGAAACGTGGTTTTGTGAGAAATAATGTATGCATTTGCTCTCCAAAAATGCATTTAGTGCTGAGTTCCAGGTACCATTTTAGACTTTGGAGATACGGAATTGAAAAAGAGTCAAAATCCTGCCACCTTGGAATTTATATTCTAATGAGAACATCATCAATAACTACATCAACCAGTAAGTGGACTGATATAAAGCCAGGGAACCCAGTTGGTTTACCTCATGGGAGAATGTGTGTGGAGGAGGGGCAAAATCAGAGTCCTGAACCTTCAACATTTAAGGAACAGAGAAAGGAACAGGACCTAGCAATGGGGCTGGGTTGGATCAGGCATGTGTAGGGGGAGAGTCAAGAGAATGTGGATTTCCTGGAAGAGCAATGGAGAAACTTGTTTCAAAAGAAGGGAGTGGTCCATGGGGTCAGAAAATGTGGCATAGGTTATGCTTCATCCAAGTGATTGGGGTGCCAGTCTTCCAAGGATGTCAGACTATATCCCACAGGCTTGGTTAATTCTCCTAAAAGTTGTCCCATTAAAAAGTGCTGTGGCGTAAACTCAGTGAACAAATATGCAATCTCTTTGTAAATTGTTTTGTGAATGAGAAAGATCATCACCGTGTCTTTCAGAAGAATTGTGTGTCCAGATTTTGGTTTTCGGGCGGTTCCAGCCCATTTAAAACCATAATGGAATAAGACAACTTATAGGGACAAAGAGGAATCTGTTCTCATATGGCACAACTTATAATGTGCATCAAAAACAACCTGTTAAAAAGCCAGGGATGGGGGTCCCAAGTTCATTAAGAGTTCTCTGGCCAATTTTTTTTTTAGTTTAGTTTTAACAAGTTCACTTAATAAGCTATTTCCCTGATGTTAGAGTAAAATCAGTGTGATCTGTGATAGTGCTTCACTGTTGTGCAATGGGGAGTATTTGGAAGTATTTTCCCAAAGGATATTTGGGAGCCCTGGGAAAAGGAAAATAAAACAGTTGAGTCCTGGACAGATAGCCCAAAATACCCACCAAGGCGATGACCTGCCATGGAAGCGTGAGCCGAACCTTAAATAGAGCTTTTCTTTGTTAAAGATGGGAAATGTCACATTGCCCTCGCCAACCACCAGTTGATGTTCTAGCACATTACCAACACCAGTGCCTTTAATCCTGGTCACCCCTGAGGCAAGTACCACTGCGATGCCATTTTACAGTGCACAAGACTGAGGTGGAGAAACCTCCAGAGGCTGCCCAGCTACTGAAGGGCAGAATGGAGGGAGGACACAGAGCTTGTGCTTGCAAAACTATGCCCCTCCCCTTGCATGGAGATGGGCTGCCCAAGGCGCAGAGGTGAGAGGACTTGACCAAGCCTGACCTCATAGGCTTGAGGTGGGTGCAGGTTTACAGTTTCTTTCTCTTCCATCAAATTGATCAAACATCTTTTTGGCAAGTAAAGATTTTAGGAGTGTTATGTGAGATAGGAAGACGTCTATGAAGATGGGTGGATGAGGTCTGGTGGCCAGGACAGCCTCTTCTAATGGCTACGAAAGCTGTCACTGGTGTCCCTCTGCCCATCCCTCATCCCCCAGCTGCTGACTCCTGTGAGTGGAACAGAGCTGATGGCCTGACCTTGGAGATGCCATCAGCACAGCTTTGATGTTTTCCAAAATCAAGGCACCCATGAGAAGTGAAATCTCCACTTCTGATAATTCTTCAGCCTTAGGCTTCCTCCAGCTCAGCTTCCCGGCCGTCCTGGGGAATCAGGCACTGACCCAGGCAGCCAGATAAGTGTATTTCCCTCTGGGGTTCACACGGGCTACAAAGGAATTAACAAGGCAGAATTAAGTCAGAACTTGGAAAAGTTAAACTATTTTCTGCCCAGGAGCATTCTGTTAAGATCATAGAAATCCAGACAAATAACTGGAAAGCACGTCTTGGGGAACAATTTCATACCAGAGAGCAATACAGAATGATTGTCTGGCTGAGCCTTGTCCATCCCTGCTACCTCCAATCTTATTTTTGGCAAGTCTCTGTAGAACCATCTACTCAATATCCTCTCTCAACAGGGCCTTGTGCTGGATCTGCCCGAGAAGTCAACTCCCTTTGCTTTCTCTGATACCTCTCTCCTCCCATTCTGTCTAGGAAATTTTTAAGATGAAGCCTGCAGTGGGGAAGGCATTTCACTTCCGACTGACTCTGGTTCATTACAAATAAAGAAGGACATGAATAGCCATGCAAAGCTGAGTAGAAGAGTAGAACTGCTTTTGTATCTTTGACATCGAAAACATGTTTTTCCTGATTGATCTTGGAACTTACATTTTTCACTCATCAGGGAGAGGAATTGTTTAAAATTACATGTTTGTGTTTAACAACTGAATCAGGTGCATCAGTTTAGTCCCCTGATTAATAAAAGAAAACTGCCCTAACATTGAACATTTACCACAACACACATGTGGACAGATGACTCGGGTGGATGCATGGATCGTGGGCAGGGTGTCAGTATGTTTCAGCGGCCTCAGGGGTTCTACTGAAACAGAGAAAAATTTTAGAATACAACTAAATTAGAGTTATTCATTTTCTTTCTTTATTTTTTTGTGTTCTTATTAGTTATACATGACAGCAGAATGTATTTCACCTCACTGCACACAAGTAGAGCACAGCTTCTCATTTCCCTGGCTGTACATGAGGTGAAGTCACACCATTTGTGCAATCATACATGCACATAGGGGAATAATGTCATATTATAGAGCCTTAAAGAAGAAAGATGTATAATCAGAAAAATGAGAGATTATACTTTACTTATGTATGATCTATCAAAATGTATAAAGGCATTCTACTGTCATGTACAAAAATGAGAACAAATAAAAATGATTAATTAAAAATTTAAAAAAAGAAGAATGAAGTTAGAGTTATTTTTAAGACTTACTGAGCCAGACACTGAACCAAGGCTTCAGAGACCTCTCACTAACTCTAGGAAATTCATGCTATTACTGTACCACTCTTTACTGTAGAGAACACTTAAACTCAAAAAGATTGGGTAACTCATGAGAAATTCTAACTTCCAGAACTAAGCAGTACTCTACACCACCCTGCCATGAACAGACTCTTAACTGTGAAGTCATTTCTACCAAGTGATGCTAGGTATCTATTTTACTGAAACACGAAATCTCATCCATTGTGTAATCATAGCCCTTGATTTAGTAGGAAAAAAAAAAAAAAAAAAGAAGCATGAAGCTCACACCCACTGACCTTATATCTGTATCCAAGTTGGGATATTTATGAGATTCATGGTACTGGACATGCCATAACCTCACTGGATTTTCTTTTCCCATTTGTGAAATGAAGGAGTTGCATAAGAAGCTATCGCTTCCACTGCCCTCGGCTGCCTGACTCCTCAGACCACTGTGGCTCCCAGTGGATAGCAGGACAGACCCCACCCTGCCTGGGCCATTACCACGGCCAGGCTGATTAGTTGACCCATCAAGTCCTGATGCCTTCCACCACTTCTATATGGAATGAATGCCACCATGCCTTAGGACAACGGGTCTGGCATTTTGAACAACCACTAGCCAGAGAACACTACTCCAAAGGGCCTTCTAGGGACTCCAGGAGGAGAATTTTTACATGATATGAGTTGAGAAGCAGAGGAAGCCTAGCAAGTAAATTACCCCTGTATCCTCCCTGCAATGGAGTGCTTCACAGTGTGGATCCTTGTTAACCAGGTGGGGCCACCTGCTATACCTCTGCAGCACCTTGGGATACCATGCCACTAATGTGACATGAGGTTTGAATGGCTTCTGCTTTTCTATCCCTTTCCTCTCTTTTACTGCCTTGTAGTCACAACTTCCAAATAGCAATTAATCCTGTGTCAGGCGCTCTCTCTCTCTCTCTCTCCCTCTCTCTCTCTCTCTCTCCCTCTCTCTCTCTCTCTCTCCCTCTTTCACTCTCTCTCTCTCTCTCTTTCCCTCTCTCTCTCCCTCTCTCTCTCTCTTTCCCTCTCTCTCTCTCTCTTTCCCTCTCTCTCTCTTTCCCTCTCTCTCTCTCTTTCCTCTCTCCTCTCTCTCCCCTCTCTTTTTCTCTTTTCCCTCTCTCTCTTCCTCTCTCTTTTCCCTCTCTCTTCTCTCTTTTCCCTCTCTCCTCTCTTTTTTCCCTCTCTCTCTTTCACCCCTCTCTCCTCTCTCTCCCTTCCTCTCTTTTCCCTCTCTCCTCTCTCTTTTCCCTCTCTCCTCTCTTTTTTCCCTCTCTCTCTTTCACCCCTCTCTCCTCTCTCTCCCTTCCTCTCTTTTCCCTCTCTCCTCTCTCTTTTCCCTCTCTCCTCTCTCTCCTCTTTTCCCTCTCTCCCCCCTCTCCTCTCTCTCTTTTCCCTCTCTCCTGTCTTTTCCCTCTCTCCTCTCTCTCTCTTCCTCTTTTCCCTCTTTTCCCTGTCTCCTCTGTCTTCCTCTTTTCCCTCTCTCTCTTCCTCTCTCTTTTCCCTCTCTCCTCTTTTCCCTCTCTCCTCTCTTTTCCCTTTCTCCTGTCTTTTCCCTCTCTTCTCTCTCTCTTCCCTCTCTCCTCTCTCTCTTCCTCTTTTCCCTCTCTCCTCTGTCTTCCTCTTTTCCCTCTCTCTCTCTCTCTCTTCCTCTCTTTTCCCTCTCTCCTTTTTCCTTTCTCCTCTCTTCCTTTCTCTTTTCCCTCTCTCTCTTTCACCCCTCTCTCCTCTCTCTCTTCCTCTTTTCCCTCTCTTTTCCCTCTCCTCTGTCTTCCTCTTTTCCCTCTCTCTCTCTCTTCCTCTTGTTATGCCCAAAGGCTTGAGACCCCACAAGGACCACCAGAGACCACGATCAATGCAAGCAGCAAAGAGTCATTTATTAGCGAGTTCGAACCCGGTCCTCTGCGTCCTTAATCAACGACGCTAGAAGAGGCCCCGAGCCCTCGTCAGCAGGGTTTTTATAAGGAAAAGCAAGCAGTTTTACAGTGTTCTTCTAATTGGCTAACATTCGAACAGCTAAACCTCCCCTGGTTGGGTCCGGTCAATCTATTTGATTTTCCTTGGGTCCGGCCAGAACTGGACGGTCCTAGAGGAAGAAGGGAGGAGGGACGGGGTGAACTATTCAGGAGCTGAGTCGGGGCTAGGCCCTGCTCTCGTCCTTGATGGATAAGGTCTCCAGGCAACTGCACATTCCTCGGACAAATATCTCTTAACAACCTTGGTAAGCACAGGGGCCCCGCAGTCCTGTTTGTCCTTGAGACAGTTAGCAGCACAGATACCACCCTGCTCTCAACATCCCCCCTTTCCAAGAACATTTAGAGAGCCAATCTTGGGTCTCTACTGTTCTAATTCGTGCTGCTTAATGGGCTGATATTGGGCCTTTAGCACCATTAGCTGTACTGTATTTATTTTATCTTTAACAAAAGCAATTAACTTATTGATGATACAAGGTTCTATAGTTAAAGCTAGTAACAACAATATTAGGGGTCCCACTGTAGTGGACACCAGAGTAGTTAACCAAGGGGAAAAATTGAACCAGGATTCAAACCAGTTCTGACTAGCTTCCCATTTTTTCTTTCTGTTTGTTAGTCCTTCTCTGCCTTTTGCCATGGATTCCCTCACTACTCCAGAATGATTAGCGTAAAACCAACATTTTTCTCCCAGAGCTACACATAGACCTCCTTGCTTACAGTCTTTAAAGTCAGGTAAATTTGGTAATTAATGAGCTCCGGAGATCCTTGACATTTAATTCTTCCAGGAGCAGTCTCCAACTTCCAAAGGCAGATGGCTTCATGGCTTCATTTCCTCAAATTGACCCGATTCCCTATTTCTACACTAACTACCTGTCCTTATTCTGACTTCATTTACCCCTCTAATACTAGGAACTCCTTCACTGCTGTAGGGAAAATGGGCGATGACCAATCTGACTTCTTCGAGCTGGAAGTGGGCAGCGTGGGGCAAGCAGTTTGGAGTTTCTTTTTTAAAAATCGGGTCAATCGAGGGTTCCAAGGTAGAAGTCTGGTTGGGGAAGAGCAGGTTGTAAAGTCATCTGGGGGTGGGTGCTTCTATGATAGAAGAACAAAAAGACATGAGTACTGAAATGAGATTAGTACAAAGTAAATGTTGCAGCATCTGAAACTTGCCACTGAGTATCATGAAAATGACAGAAGTCAATCTCTCACCAGGAGGTGGAAGAACTGAGAAATTGTTCCCATAACTAGGCCTAGCAACGGCTGGAGAGGACAAGGCCTTTATTTGGGGACTTTAACATTGTACAAGTTATCAGGAATGTAAACACAATATTTAACTCTTAATGTCATTGAGGTCCCCAGAAAATATAGTTAAGCTACTTAATGTCATCTGATTTTTATACAATATCCCTTTATTGGTATAGCCTGTGTTAAGTAGAGATCTCTATATTTCTGTTACTTAGGGATAGATAATCATACGAGCAAACATAGATAAAGCCTACCTGTGACTGTAGGCCTTAAACTGACTAAAATCTTCTGACTCTGGCAGTTTCCCTTGATAGTTATCAGGCACATTTGCCTAAGAATCTTTCTTTTGTAGCTTCCACTCTTAATTTTAGTGGGTTAACACAAGTGTACATCTTAAGTTACATTTAATTATTATTTCTCTTAAATGCCCAAGAATGGTTATATTTTGGTTTTAACTGTTTTGCTGGGTGTCTAACATCAAGTTGGTCAAATTGACCTGGTTCCTGTCTTGTTAAATAGTCAGCTGGGTTCCCACAGGGGCCACTTGTAGAGAACTTAAGAGCAGCTTCTTAGCTCCACCAGTGCCATTGGTTAGGCAGGGTCTCCTCGATGAGGTGGCTTTCCTTGAAAGCATTAGGGGTGTCTCCCTTTTTCCATGACCCTCCTCTGCAGCAGATGCACTGAGCGATTCTCATCCTCTAGTCTCAACAATCTCCTTGATCAGGCGGTTGTGTGACCCAGAGTTGCAGCAGCGCTCCTTAGAGAAGTTCTCTTATTCGTGGGTTCAGGCTGACTGAGGACAAAAGATCCAAATACTGGCCTATCTTGCCTTCTGTATTTAATTCCAATCTCTAAGTTTGATCTTAATCATCCAGCAAGCCAGTTTCACCAGTCATAAAGTAAGAGTACTGGTCTTTAACTTTAATGCCCATAACTTTACAGTTATTTACTCTTTTATCTAACTGGAGTCTGCATTAGTTCTGGAAGTTACCACTATCTGTTCTGATATCTGTTACCACTATCTGTTAGGTGATGGCTTATTATCACAAGTTACCTAGGTTGTATGTTCTGGAAGCAGCTACTTCTGCAAAATAGTAACAGGCAACAGTTTTACAAAATGGAATTAGCAAGAGTAAAAACATATTTAGCTTGTATAATAGTTATCTTGAATTTTGACTGAGAACCACATTATATTCCCTATATGAGATCATAGTAATTTTACAACAAAAACCAATCTTTTGATTATAACTTTAAATAAGCTGAAGTCTGACTTATTTTGGAGTCACTCTAACATGCAGTAAGATGGGAGGCAGAGCCTTATCTCAGGTAAGGCGTGACTCTTTACAGATTTTAAGTAAAATGTTCTAATCCTAAAACTAATTTTTGCCCCTTTTGTCATGACCAGCATGACCAAATTTTCAAGTTCAGTGAGGGTCAAAGGAGTATTAGAAAATAAAGGTTTATAAACACAGATTTTGAAGATTAAACTGAGATCAGATGGACCTCTGTTCTCTGATGGAAATGCAGATCTAAAGAGTTATGTTAGCAACATTTATACATGTCTTATTATTAAGTTAAAGACTATGTAAGCATTATTATTTGTTTTCAGGAGAGTTACAGAGACTAGACCATCTACATAACTTTTTCCCACAACTGCAAAGTGCAATGTTAGGAACTCTGTGTAACTCTCAAAGAAGTCCACTGTCCAAAGTTACTGTAAGGTGGGCAGGAACTAGAGAAGGGAACTGATGAAACACTGGTTATCTAGCAAAACAATTTCTTTCTGCCCAAGAGCTGTGTGCCTGATATCAATGTAAGAGCTGATAGGACTCCTGTACAGAGTCTCCCCAGGGAGGCTACTGCCACAGCAGTTAGGCATCTTGCGCTCCTACACAGGAACACTCCCAGGCACCAGGCATGCTACAGTCATGAAGTCAGGGACCCCAATCTCAGTCATTGTTGTCCCATAATAGAACATTAAATGATAGAAATAAATCCCCAATTAAAATTTACTCTTTATAAGTTTAAGATTACCATTACAGACAAGTTTAATCTGGAGAATAGCAGCTCGATAAATTTCCTGCTTTAAAAACTTGTATACCTGGAAAATATGAACACATTTAATATACAAGGAGTGACCATTTCACAGTTACCTTGACACTTTAATCTTACTAAATTCAGTTTTTAAAGAAAAATTTAGACTCTGTAACATAGTACAATACTCTTAACAGTTGTTTAACCATAATTGTATAAACCCCAATTTTTAAGACTAATTGTTTTAAAAAAATAAAACTTAATAGACACAAAGTTAAGAGTAAATTAGTGTTTCTAAGAAATCCTTGTTATTTTACCATATATTTTAAACTTTGGCTTATATCAGAACATTAGTATTTCACCTTAGGAAAAATCTTAAATAGCTTTAGCTGTCTCACATACACACAACCAACTTAGTTACACACAGACTTGTTGAAACTTGCCCTTTACTTACACACAGACTTTCTTAGCACTTACTTAGACCCTCATGTATTCCATCACACAGGCACTTTCTTACCCAGAAACATTTTTTTTTCCTTTTTATTAAATATCTTTCCAAACCCAGAAACTTTTATTCTTTCTTTCCTACCTGTTGACCCCTTTCTGTTCACATTCTGAAACAACTCTAACTGAAACACAGTGAAAGGGGAGATGGTAGCTCTAAATCCAAGTCTAAGAGCTCCTTGGAGCTTTGCAGAACTGGAGGGGGAGCAGGGGGAAGTGGTAAGGGAGCAGATGGAACACTCACTCTCCGAGTTGAGGTTTTATCTGTTAGAACATAACTCTTAATAACCTTGTTTTTAGTAATGACACAAAGCAATTTTAAACTCTTTTTAATTTACCAACCTATGAAAACACCAATAATGTTTAAGTACGATGCCCCATGGAATTTGAGGGGTTAAGAGTACTTGATGTTATTTAACAATGAGCATTTTAATTTTGCAAATTAATCAGATGTCACCAACAAACACATTTGAGTAGTCCCATACATGTTAACTCTAATTCACTTATTCTGTAAAAACCAAGAAAGCAGGCAAGTGTCCTGAACAGTATTTGCTGTCTCTTTCCTATTGAAGAAAAGTCCTAGAAACAATTGATATTAGACATTGTTTAACATCAACATTCCATTAGTTTGACCACCTGGAGACTTGCAAGTTATTTCTAAAGACATTTCACTTTTATTAGTTTACTCAATTTGAATTGAACCTTTAAATCACGTGAATTAAAAGTATTTGGATCCATTTTTAAATTTTAATTTTAGGAGCGCTCAGTTTTGATAAGACCTTGTAACTTTATCTCCATTGCAATGTAACAGATGTTCAAAAACTCTAGTTGAATAAAAATAGAACTGATCAAAAAAAAAATCATTAACCTAGGTCTGTAGGATCAAAATTGTGAGCTCAAAGATACAGCATTAAAGAAAAACAAAACAAAACAAGAAGTTTAAAACGGACACCTTTTTTTTTCTTTTCTTTAGGTTACCCACCCCCTTCCCGCTGAGACTGCTGCAGTTTACATTCCAATGCAAGGCCAGGCAGAGGGGAGGGGGGATTACCCAGGACTTTTTAACCCTTTTTTTCCTGGTTGAGAAATCAGGTTAGGTTTGAATGCAGAAAATAACAAAACATCATTTCTCACTACTTTTGAGGAATGGAGCTGCTGAGCTCTCTGCCTAGGGGGATTGGAGTAAACAAATCTCTCAGGAACAAGGAGGAGGACTGTAAAAGTACCCTGCAATGAGTATCCCTAAAAATTTAATAGAAGGCAAGAGTAAAGACCATATAGTACAATACACAAACAGACAGACACGTAGCGCGCTAAATCAAAAATTGGCTAGCTGGTATTTTGTAGTTTCCCAGGTGCCACACAAAGCCCAAATGGGACAAAGAGTTAACCAGATTCAGCCAGTCGTCCGAATGCAATACTGAAGCTGCTCAGAAGCAGCGCAGACTCTGCTCAGAAGTGACAAATTTACCCAGAATGCAGCACAAGCTGCTCAGAAGTGACAAATTCACCCAGAATGCAGCACAAGCTGCTCAGAAGTGACAAATTCACCCAGAATGCAGCACAAACTGCTCAGAATGCAGCACAAGCTGCTCAGAAGTGACAAATTCACCCAGATGCAGCACAAACTGCTCAGAATGCAGCACAAACTGCTCAGAAGTGACAAATTCACCCAGAATGCAGCACAAACTGCTCAGAATGCAGCACAAGCTGCTCAGAAGTGACAAATTCACCCAGAATGCAGCACAAACTGCTCAGAATGCAGCACAAGCTGCTCAGAAGTGACAAATTTACCCAGAATGCAGCACAAACTGCTCAGAATGCAGCACAAACTGCTCAGAATGCAGCACAAACTGCTCAGATGTGACAATAATGTCACCAGATGCGATGACTCGCCAGAATGCAGTACCCACTGCTCAGATGTGACAATAATGTCACCAGATGCGATGACTCGCCAGAATGCGGTACCCACTGCTCAGATGTGACAATAATGTCACCAGATGCGATGACTCGCCAGAATGCAGCACCCGCTGCTCAGATGTGACAAATGTCACCAGATGGGTCGAGGGGACGTCTCCCGAGACCCTGCTGGGGTCCTATAGCGCGTCCGCCAGGACTGTGCCAGCCCAGAACCAGAGCCTGCAGGCAATTCAGACCAGAAAACACACGGCAATGCCTTACTCACCGGTGGGAGATGTCACTTATGACTCTATGATCAGGTGTCTGGGTGGGCTTGGGGATCCCGGACGAGCCCCCATATGTTGTGCCCAAAGGCTTGAGACCCCACAAGGACCACCAGAGACCACGATCAATGCAAGCAGCAAAGAGTCATTTATTAGCGAGTTCGAACCCGGTCCTCTGCGTCCTTAATCAACGACGCTAGGAGAGGCCCCGAGCCCTCGTCAGCGGGTTTTTATAAGGAAAAGCAAGCAGTTTTACAGGGTTCTTCTAATTGGCTAACATTCGAACAGCTAAACCTCCCCTGGTTGGGTCCGGTCAATCTATTTGATTTTCATTGGGTCCGGCCAGAACTGGACGGTCCTAGAGGAAGAAGGCGGGAGGGAAGGGGTGAACTATTCAGGAGCTGAGTTGGGGGGAGGGAAGGGGTGAACTATTCAGGAGCTGAGTTGGGGCTAGGCCCTGCTCTCGTCCTTGACGGATAAGGTCTCCAGGCAACTGCACATTCCTCGGACAAATATCTCTTAACAACCTTGGTAAGCACAGGGGCCCAGCAGTCCTGTTTGTCCTTGAGACAGTTAGCAGCACAGATACCACCCTGCTCTCAACACTCTCTCTTTTCCCTCTCTCCTTCTCTCTCTCTTCCTCCCTTTCTCCTCTCTCTCCTCTCTCTTCCTCTCTCTTCCTCCCTTTCTCCTCTCTCTCCCTCTCTCTCTCGTCCTCTCTCTCCCCTTTCTCTTTCTCTGAGCCAGCCCACTGCTTTTCGGCTTAAAAAAGGTCCCAGGGACTCAGAGAACCTCCAGCCTGACCCTGCAGCACCATGTGTCTGTTCTTCAGCAGTGGGTCCAGCCCTCAGGGACGTCAACCTGGTGGGGAGTGGGCCGGGTCCTGGAAGGTGGGGGAGACGCCTCAGTTCCCTGGAAGTCGGTTCTGCACAGATCCTGTCGTTCACCCCAGCCCCTCCCACAGAACAAGTGTACGGGATTTTGCAACTTCCTAATGTGTCCACCAAGTTCCTGATGCTGACTACTTAAAAGAAATAGAAGGTATCTGTAGCCAAGAAAACAGTAAAAGGAAAAGTACTTTTAAGAAGCAAGCCTGAGTTGGGGGTGCTTGGGCAGCCGGCTGCTGCCCACGTCCCACACCTAGAGACAGCTATCTGGGTCTGTGCCTCTGGACAGGGACTTTTAATTAATCACTGCACAGTTCATGGCCTAGCTGATGGTGGGGCTGGGGCCGAGAACTTCCTGCTGGGGGTGGGGGAACCACGCCCAGGCTGACCTGAGGCAGCATCCACCCTGAAGGGAGCAGGTGCTGTAGACAAATAGGAGCCCCGTTTGTAATGTTACATTTTCTAGTAGCTACATTTTTAAAGGTAACAAGTAGCTATTAATTTTAGCAACACATTTAACCGAATAAATACAAATATCATTCATTGCCTATCCAGTATTTAACAGTGTTAATATTTTTTCACACCAGTACTTTGAAATGGGTATCTGATACTGGGAGCCCAGTTCAAGGTGCACAGCCATGTTTCCAGGGCTCAGGGACACCATTCTGGACATGGTCACTCCAGAGTTTTTCAGACACATATGTTGGGGTGGAGGATGTCCACAGAGAAATGAAGAGGTGTGCAGCGTGCACAGAGCCTTCCCCCTCAGTGGCTCCAGGGAGGCCAACCCTCAGTTGCTGAGAGCATAGTAGTGCCCAATGGCATATGATGTTCATTCTATTCTATTAGAAAAACAGCACCTGCAGGGGTGGGGGTGATGGCTGGGCAGGTTGCTGGGTCACAAAACTGGTGGGCAGCAGGCTGGTTGGTAGCAGGCCAGAGAGCAGTAGGCATCACCACTTTACTATGTAAAGGTTTCTGCTTACACTGAACACCAGTCTGATCCCACCAAGTTCCGCTTGACTTACAGACCAGTGTTTACTTCATTCAGTAGGTAAGTGCTGCAGAGAGAATTACACACACCCCAAATTCATATGTTTAAGTCCTAAACCCCAATGTGAATAAACTAGGAGATGGAGTCTATCTGGAGATAATTGCCATTAAATGAGGTTCTAAGGGTGGCACCTGATCCAAAAGGATCCAAGTTCTTATAAGAGGAGACAGGAGAGAGCTATTATTCTCCACCTCTTCACTGCACACCAGGTCCTGGGAGCACACAGGGAGATTTCCCAACAAGCCAGGAACCCCTCACCAGGAACCAACCCCTGCTGGAACTACCTCACCATCAACAGCCTGAGACCTTGAACTTACAGCCTCCAGAAATGTAAGAAATAAATTTCTGTTGTTTAAGCCCTTCAGTTTGGGTTTTTTTGTTATAGCAGTTCAAGCTGGCTAATACAGTCTCTTTTCTTCTTCTTTTTAATGAAATCATCATATGCCAAGCATATACCCTTAAAAGAAAACAAATGTAGGGGCATTGCTGAGGTTTGGACCTTGTTCCCTGTTCCCCTTAAATCATCTTCTCCCTATCACCTCAGCACTCCTTGGACAAGTTGGGGTAGCATCACCTGTCTTTCCTGGTCCCCTTCCTTCTCCAGCCAGCTCCTGTGAAGCCATGTCATTGGACTCAGCCCTTTGAAGGGCAACCTCCTCTCCTTCCAGACACCCCTCACTGACTCAGCCCCTGTCCCCCTATCATGTGTCCATTCCTGAAGACTCCAGCACCTGGGTGGGTGGCCCTGACCTCTTGCTGGTCCCACTTCAACACCACTGCCTTGGTCTTATCCTCATTCTTCGCAATACCAATAACCACGCCTTGTCCTAGTCCAGACACCTCATCCTCCCTATACCCCCTCACCTTCAAATCCACTTGTGTGGGACCTCCTGAAGACCTCCAACCTGCTGTTGTTCCCACCCCTTCCTTAGCAGTCACCCCCAGCTCACACACCTGCACACACAAACACAAGCATGCATGCACAGATCTCTGCTTCCCACCTTACTGTGCTCCTCCCCAGAGCAGAATCACCCCTGTGTACCCCGTCCCTTGCCCCTTCCTGTCCCCTTCATTTGCCTGGCTGTCTCCCAAGACTGACACCTGAGCTACCCACTTTTGTTGAGCTTGCCCTAGATTAGAGAAAACCAAACTTGAGAAAAACTAGAGAGCTAAATTGAAGAGCACTCCTCTCCGACACCCCTGGCTTCTTGCACATGTACCCTCGTCACTCAAAGATGTTGGTTGTTTCCACTTACCCATCTCTCAAAACCACTCGCCACCACCTTCATTGAGGAAGGATTGGCAGCCTGTGATCTTCCTGCCAAGTCAACAGCCCCCTGGCATTTGGCAGCCTCTCCGTACCTCCTGGGTCCTGCTGCACAGATGAGATGCCCACCCCACCCAAGGCTATTCACTTCTGCACCATGCCATCAGCCCCTAGGTGGTCTCGGTGACGTGGGTCCTGTAAAAAGTCTTCCTTCACGCTACACACCTCCCTCTCTGAACCTTACTGCTGCCTCGCTGTGAGTCTTACTCCAGGCCTCCCAGAGTCCTGCCTGGCATTCTCTTCCAGACCCTCAACTCGGGCTCCTTGTGCCCACGCCCCACCAGGGACCCTCGCAGAGCTTCCCAGGCCTGATCTCAGCCAGTCTCCCTGCATGACTGACCCCCTGACTCCCTTCTGGCATGCATGACATTCCTGCTCTCTGCCCCTGCCATTGATGACCACCCTCTGGTCTCCTCGACTGACTCCTCTTCATGCCCCAGCCAAAGTCCTGGGGTCCTGGGACTTGGTCCTGTGTAGGTCCTTCCTGGAGCCACACTTCCTCCTGGTTGAACCTCATCGGGCACACACCTCAGATCTTGCCAACATGCCTGCCTGCTGCACTGGAAGGGCCATGTCAAGTCCTGACTCCCACATTTCCTTGTGTGGTGCAGACTTCAGAATACCAGCTTAATGACACACCAGCTCAGGGGCAGCTCAGAGCCTTGGCGTGTTGTCTCTGTCAGCCTGGCAGACTTCCTTTGTCATGAGATGCCCCTTCCTCCATGGGCCCTTGCTGTGGTTTAGATGTGAAGTGTCCCCCAAAAGCTCACATGTGAGACCATGCAGGAAGGTTCAGAGGAGAAGTGACTGGGTTGTGAGAGTCTCAGCCCAGTGAGTGAGTTCATCCCGGATGGGATAATTGAAGTGGGGGCATGGCTACAGGGTATATATTTTGTATCTGGAGAGTGGAGTCTCTCTCTGCTTCCTGATCACTGTGATGTGAGCTGCTTCCCTCTGCCACCTTCTCCCACCATGATGTTCAGCCTCACCTCAAGCTCTGAGGAATGGAGCTAGCCTTCTATGAACTAAGATCTCTGAAACTGTGAGCCCTCAAATAAACTCTTCCTCTGCTATAATTGTGCTGGTTTGGTCTTTTAGTTACAGCAGCAAAATAGCTGACTAAACCAGAAATTGGTACCAAAAAGTGGGGTCATTGCTATGACTAACCTAACCATGTGGTTCAAAAGTTTTTTGAGTTTTTTTGAATTGGTGGGAGGCATTTTGAGATGTATAGCAGTGCAATATGGAAATGCTTTACATTGTTGTAAGCAGAGATTAATGGCCAATTCTGTTGGGAGTTCAGAAGACTAGAATAGCAATAGGATAGTGATCAGTGAAGACGCGGCTCAAGAGTATTCAGAAAGGAGGACTCCATTGGAATTTGGAGTAGAGACCATTCATGTTATGGTCTGGCTGAGAAGTTGTCTGCATTTTACCCGTGTCCTGAGACTTTCTGTGAGGCCCATTTTAGAAGTGATGGACTACTTAATCTGATGAAAGAAATGTCTAGGCAGCATAACATTCAGGCGGTGGCGTGGCTATTGCTGGTGGCTTTTAGCCAAATTTCTTGTGATAATCAGGAGCAGAAAGCAGAACATAAAGATTTTTAAAACGTGGATTTGAAAGGCAAGTGTAAAACTGGGTCTAAGGAAGCTACAGCTGTTAAGGACATTACCGCCACTAAAGGAATGCTAAAGACCATACCTAGAGACCATGAGAAAGATGGCTGAGGGCATCTTAGGAACTGGCAAGGCCACACTCAACTCAAGTTCAAGGGAGTAAAGGTGAAAATTCCCTTGAGAAGAGGTCAGTGGGGCACCCTTCTTGCACAAGGGGCCTAGGAGATTTCTTCAACATGCTCAGCCACCCAGGCACTCAGAGGCTGCTGCAGCCAGGGTCCCTGGAGGCTTGGTTACTGCTTAAGATGGCAGCAAATCTGGGTGTGAACCACATGGTGCTGGTTCTGCAGCAGGATGCTGGAGTTAGGGGGTCATGGAGGCTTCCACCAAGATTTCAAAGGAAGGCCTGGGAGACCAGGCAAAGTGCAGTGGGGTCAGAGTCCCTATGGGCACCCCCTGGCAAGGCAAGTATGGAGATGTGAGGAGGAAGACAAAGAGCTACAGTGGAGCCCCCCGAGGTTAAGAAATGCCAGTAACATGGGTCATCATCCTAGGAAAACTGCAGGAATGGAGCAGAGACAAGCCAACAGGAAGGCCACAGGGGCGGACACATGCCATTTGGAGAGAACATCACCATGCCATGAGCCCCATTTGCCATTCATGGAACTACAGGACCTGTTTGCCCAGCTGGATTTCAGCCTTGCTTTGGACCCATTCCTTCTTTCTATGCCCCTATTTTTGTAAATGGAAATGTTTACTCCATTCCTTTATATGTTGGATGTTTGTAAATTGCTTTTACTTCTACAGGAGCTCACAGTGTGAGATTGCCTGAGCCTCAGAGAAGACTGTGGACTTGAACTTTGAGCAATCTCAGAACTGTTGAGACTGAGACTATGGGGACTCTTGGGAATGGACTAAATGTATTTTGCATTGTGAGATGGTTGTGAGCTTTTGGGGGCCAGGGGTGGAATGTTATGGTTTGGAGGTGAGGTGTCCCCCAAAAGCTCACATGTGAGGCAATGCAGGAAGGTTCATAGGAAAAATGATTGGGTAGTAAAAGTCTTAACCCAATCAGTGAATTAATCCCTGATGGGATTAATTGAAGTGGTGTGGGGTGGCTGGAGGAGGTGCGAATTAGGGCATGGCTTTGGGATATATATTTTGTATCTGGAGAGTGGAGTCTGCCTCTGCTTCCTGATCACCATGTTGTGAGCCTCTTCCCTCCACCATCCTCTCCTACCATGATGTTCAGCCTCACCTTGAGCCCTGAGGAATAGAGCCAACTTTCTATGGACTAAGATCTCTGAAACCGTGAGCCCTCAAATGAACCCTTCCTCCTCTAAGTAATGCCGGTTGGTCCCCAGTCACAGCAGATAAGAGCTGACTAAGACAGCCTGCACCCGCCCACTCCCCACCCCACGCCCTCCTTACCCCTCGCACCATGGGCTATCTCACAGCCCTCCTCGCCTTGCCCTTCTCCCTGGTCAGCTGTTGGTTTCCTCCCCACCCCTCATGATTAACAGCCTGAGACTGGCTGTCACATGGGAAATGCTCGGTATTTATTATGTGAATTGACGTATCAGGCCCATCGCAGAGCTGGGTCCAGCGTGATCCAACCTTCAGAAAGACATTGAGTGCTTACATCCCCCACACTAAGAGATAGAATTGGGGGAGGAAGGGGCTCTTTGCCTTCCGTTGCCATCCGGATGTTGTTCCAAATCTCCTGTGCTACCTGTGCCAAGGTAATGAGAAGGGCCATCGAGCCCTGCCTCCCAGGTCCAGGAGCCAGCAGCCCAGCCCACCTGTTCTGCACAGGGCTGAAGATGGCAGTGGAGGCCATAGGTGGCTCTCTCTCCTCCTGCTGCTGTGCTGTCCATCCACTTGAGTCCTGGCCATTGGACCCAATGCTCTCAGGCTCCCAGAAGGGAAATTTGGCACAAGTCTTTTGTTAAATAGCAATATGTTGTAACCTTTTTAGAAAGTTTACATTAAAGTGACCACTAAATATCACATCATTACTTAGTTTAAGAAGTACCAATTTATTTATGGATTCAGAGTTATCAAAAGGTTGAAGGGTTTCAAACCTGAACTCCTCATGGACATTCACAATCCTATTTAAATCTTCAGCGTATGTATATATGGCACTCTTAGCTGCAAAGTGTGTTTCCATCATTTAATAACCAAGCTTCAGGATTTCTTCAGGGGACACCAACCTTATCCCACTGTATATCAAAACACTTAGGCTAAGTAACTCACTCAAGATAATTTCCTATAGAGAGAAAGCCTAGCTGGATACACAGTGAAGAGAATCCAGGACCTGGTCCTCTTTGGGAGGGACTGGCCTCTTGAGCCAACAGTAAGCTAATAGCATGCTTTCACTGGATCTGGGAACATGCTGGAAAAGGAGGACCTTTCCTTCTGAGTTATTTGGATACGTTCTTGGTTCATCAGCTTAGTAATAGTTACCATCTCCTGGGCACCAGTTGTGTCGGGGGGGTTTACCATCCTCCTTTCTAATCCTCACAACTGTCTCGTGAGATATGTGTTTCTATTTCATGAATGAAAAAACTGAAGCTATCAG
The DNA here is from genome assembly GCA_020740815.1 of Sciurus niger. Classification (NCBI taxonomy): domain Eukaryota; kingdom Metazoa; phylum Chordata; class Mammalia; order Rodentia; family Sciuridae; genus Sciurus; species Sciurus niger. The sequence continues at coordinate 87,080 of JAHUXG010006044.1, read as the reverse complement.
ATTAAGACGCATGCAACCCTCACACAGCCTCTAAAAGAGAGAACCAGGGCAAGCCCAGCCAGGTTCTAGGCCAGCTGGCCCCTGCAGCACACGCGTACTACCCAGTTGTGCCCCCACCGATGTCCATCAGGTCCTTTCTTTGTGCTGCACCACCCAGACACCAGGGAGGAGATGGTAACAGAGGATGCTGTCCTGAAGAAGCCCAGACTGCAGTCAAGATAGGCCAGAAACAGGCGCTGCCTCCAAGGATGTGAGCGCACCCAGCTTCCTGTCGCCACGTAGGTCAAGGACATCAGAAACCGTGGCACACAGTCTGGCAAGGGGAGCTCACTCATGATTTTACTCCAGCAAACTGAGCACTGCGGCAGCTTTGACAGTGCCTCTCTGTTCTGTTGGTCCTACAATGAGCCCTGGGATCCTGCTGGACACACAGCGTGGCTCCTTGCACACCCAAGGCTATAGTGAAAGTGTTTCCTGATGCAACTAGACTCTTCCTAGATGTTTCCAGTGCCTGTGCAGTACCACCTGATAGGTGAATTACAGTGTCTCTAACAGGTGATTTTTTAAGTTTAGATTGTTTCCAATTTTCAGTTTTCAGGATTTTTTTTTTCCTTAGGTTAGAGTCAAATAATATATTAAAAAGAGTTTAAATAAAAGACATGAAAGGACTGGGGTGTAGTTCATTGGTATAGCATTTACCTAGCATGTGCAAGCCCCTGGGCCACTATTTAGCTCCTCACCCACACAGTATGAAAATTCAAAATGTGTGAGATGCAGATAGGGTAGTACTTAGAGGGAAATGTATAGCTTTAAATGCTTATTTTGGAAAACAAATGACATAGTTCTAAGTTGAAAAACTAAAAGAAGAATGCAACTCAAATCTGAAGTCAAACAAGAAATAACAAGCATTAAATCAGTGAAATAGAAAGCAAGCAGAAACTACATAAAATCTGAAGATTGGTTCTTTTAAATAGTTGATAAAATTAGTAACCAACATCTAGAATGATCAGAGAGGGAGAGGGAGGAGGGAGGAGGGGGAGAGAGAGAACTACATGACCCAGGTACAACAAGGGAAAGGTAACACTATAGACCCTACATGTTTAAGGGATAAGAGAACACTGTGAATAACTTTATACCAATAAAACCAACAATTTAGATGAAATGCACAATTTCCTTGAAAGACAAACTACCAAAGGTCATCCAAGAAAAAGTGATCTGAATAGCACTCCATTAAAATTTCGAGTCCATGATTTAAAATCTTCTCACACAGACAAGTCCGGTGGCACATGCTAGGTAATCCCAGCAACTTCAAAGTCTGAGGCAGGAGGATCACAAGTTCAAGGCCAGCCTCAGCAACTTAGCAAGACCCTGTCTCAAAATAAAAAACGAAAAGGGCAGTGGAAGGAGCTCAGTGGTAAAGTGTCCCTGGATTAACTCCCCAGTACAAAAAAAAAAAAAAAAAAAGAGAGAGAGAGAAAAAAAAAAGAAAAATATTTAAAAATAAAAAAATAAAGTCTCCTTTCACATGTAGCTCCAGGCCCAAATGGCTCAAGTGCTAAATTCTGTCAAACACTTAAGAAATAAATAAAAAATTCTATACAAACTCTTCCAGAAAATTGAAAAAGAGGGACCATTCCCCAACTCAGTCTATGAGGCTAGATTTCCCTAATATTAAAATAGCTAAAGACAATATCAAAAAAGAAATTTATGAACCAATATCACTCATAAAGACAGAAATAAAAATTCTTAGCAAACTAATTGTGACTCTAATCGATATGCAGAAGGAATAATACCTCATTCCCAAGTGACGTTGACCCAAGATTAGATTATATCAAAAACTGCAACTCATATTAATGGAATTAATGCAATTAATACATTGATATTAATTTTCTTAATCTAGTAATAGAAAGCATAGTTATGAATTAATGTAGTTCCTATTAATAAATCAAAAGGAAATTATATGATCGGGTCAACAGACAAAAAAAAGGAACTTGACAAAATTTAACATCCTTTATGATTAAAAACTCGCCACAAATGAAAAAAAATAGAGGAACCTTCCTAGGTCTGGTAAGATGGTCTCCGAGGACACGGGCTGACACTGTGTTGGTGAGGTGGTGTGCTTGCCCCAAGGCTGGAACCAGGCAAGGACACACCCTCACTTCTGTGCTCAACGGGCCCTAAAGGCCCCTGTTTGAAACAGAAGCATGCAGACTGCAGGGGGAAAGGAACAGCTGCCTTTGTTTTCAGGTGACACCTTCATCTGATAGAAAATTCGAAGAAATTTTCAAAAAATTACCAAGAAAGTGAATTTAGCAAGGTCAGTGCTGAAAACTCAAGTATATCACTATATACCCGAGGTGAACCACAGAAGATGAAGTTCTAAATGCTTTACATTTAACATAAAGCTAAAACGATAAGGAGTAAATGCAGCATAAGACGTTCAAAACTTACACAATGACAATGACTCAACATGGCAGACAAACATCAAGGAACCAAAGGGCACGGAGCGGCACTCTGAGGTCCCAGCTGGAGCGGGGGTGTTAGGATGCCAGTTTTCCTTTAGTGACCTATAGACTAATGTGACTCCAGCCACTGCTGCTCCCCTCCCTCCTCCTCTCCCTCTCCCCTCCCTCCTCCTCTCCCTCTCCCCTCCCTCCTCCTCTCCCTCCTCCTCTCCCTCCTCCTTCCCCTTTCCCTCTCTGCCTCCTTCTTTTTAGAAATCAATACATTATTTCTGAAATACATATGGATATGCAAAGAACCTAGAACAGTCAAAGAGTTTTGAAGGTCAAAGTTAGGATACTCACACTACCTAGTTTCAAGGTGGGTCACAAAGCTGAGGTCATCGAGGTCATGTCTGGGTGGCCCAAGGATAGCACATAGAGGGGACAGAGCGGAGGATCCAGAAGTAGACCCAGTCAATCTAAACAAAGTCACCAACTGAATAGGAAAACAGTTTGTGCAGCAATGGTGCTTAGATCCAGTGGACCATGTGAGACGAGATCAATCCAGACCTTCGTATACAAATTTAAAATGATCCTAACCCAAACGTAAAAGCTAGGAACTTCTAGAAGTGATTTCATCATTATGGGTATGTACATCTACAATTTTTTAAGTGTAATAACAAACCAAAATCCTCTAAACACGGAACGTTGTTTTTAAATTCATTTGTTGGCATAACTGGAAATGAGGAAAGCAGTGGTGTGTGCCTGCTCGGTGACCGAGGTGCCGGCCACCGCAGTAAGGGTGCCCTTCTGCTGCTTAGAGTGTCATTTGTGGGATGTGTAAGCTTTTGTCCCTGGGGACAGAACCTGAATTCTAAATTCCATCAGGTAGGGGGCTTCAGACAGGGATTGTGGAGCCTTAGGCATAGCGATGCTTCAGAAGACAGTGTGCTCAGACCGCCTTTTATTCTTTAGGAAAAGCACTCCAAGACTGACACTTTTGGAAATAGTAGCAGGGCCTGCTGAGCTTACCCCTGCCTCACTTTCACCCAAAACCTGCAGAAACAGAGGCATCTGGGTGTGCAGACCAGGGCAATGCTGGCCACACAGCCACCCACCTCCCGACCTCCGGCCAGCAGATCCAGGATCCGCAGCACACACCCAGGGGAGGCGGAGCCTGGCTCTGGGCGCTGTCTCCGCCCTGCTCAGCCACCAGTCTTCAGTGGGAGTGACAGTGCAGCAGGGGCGTTTGTGCTCTAAGGTCACCAGCATCTATGCCACTTCACAAACCTGTGACCCACTGTGAGTGTGGGTGTGGTCAGCCTCATCCAGGGTGGACGTTCACTCAGGGTCACTCTTCTGTTCCCAGAGGACTGTGGCCAAACCCTCCTTCTGGTTTGTCCTTAATCAGCTCAGTAAACCAATGTGCTGATAATGGTTCCTGGCAGGCAGGGCGACCCCACCCAGGCATACCTGGAGGCCCAAGGCCCTCACTCAGCATGTGAAATCCAGACCTTTCCTTACAGCCCAGGAGGCAGGAAGTCTTGTCCCTCCTCTTGACTTTGAAGGAAAGTAAATAGCAATTCTTGATTCCCTTTCAGCCAGATGGAGTGAACACAGGTAACTGCTCTTCTTAGGGAAGCAGTTAATCCCTCTCCTTTTTGGCAGAAATATCATGGACAGGGCCAAATTATTTATATAAAATTACATAGGCAGAAAATGTTGGCCCAGGGTGAGTCAAACTGAAGAGCTTGTCCCAACCCAACTCTGCAGCAGGCGGGCCTCAAACAGGCCCCTGCAAAGGGCCTCACTCCCAAGGAGGGGTTAACCCTGTGCACAAGGACAAATAGGCTCCCGACCACTCAGAGTCCCAAAGATGACTAACACAACTCAGGAACACAATACCAAGATGATGGTCTCCAGGTTGATGATGCACTTGAAAGTTGCCAAAGAAAGCTGCTTTTCTTGAAGGCAAAGTAAGAACACTAACACTTGCCCCTGATGACCGAGTTTCAAAGATGTCCCACCTCCTACTCCAATCATCAGCAGAGCTAGTGTCGCAATCAATTTTCAAGGATTCTCGGCTCAGCTGTGACCTCTGTTTTGCAACTTTGTACTTAATAAATCATCTTTGTAAAGATTCCTCTGCATTGTCCATTGTTCAAATCTGCAGTAGATTCAAAAATATCCTCACATTATATTAAATGGGAAGAAAACTCAACCAACGTCTAAACCTTTAGTCTCTGGGTGAGTGTTGTCTCTTGTTCCTCTGAGTGATGCACCAGAGGGTGACCTCGAGTTTGTTCGTTGTTACCTGTGGGAGTTTAACCGATGTCCCTGGCTCATGCCAGACTCCGCCCTTGAAGGTGCCTGAGCAGTAAGCCTGGGAATGAACAACCTGCTCAGTCCTAGTGTTTTTCACGAGATGTTATTCAATTACATTGTTGCACTGGGTATAGTCCATTCCAAAGTAGACCTCACCAGGTATATACATCACACATTTCTGTGTATGAAAATTAATTTTTCATTGACCTGTTTTTTAAACCAAGTGGTCTTGCTCCAGGAGTCCTGGTCAGCAACCGACGGCCAGTCGCGTTACTTCCCTGTCCTTCAGGAGAATGTGGAAAGGGTGGGGCGGGGCCACCTGGGTGAGGCTGGTCAGCAGCCACGGATGTTGTGAAGGGTTGCAGGAGCACAGCCCGAGTTTGGACTTGGCTTTGACTTGGAGGGCCATTTTCTGTGTTTGTGGAGAGCAACACAATGGGGTGTCCAAGAAAGCAGGTAATGAAGTTGATGCCTGCAGGCTCTGGAAGGAGAAAGGTGAAATCACCTGGAAAGGAGGGAGGGGAAGACGTTCAGAGGGGAGGGGTGGCTGAGCACACCCCCGAGCAGCTCTCACCCTCCCTGCCAGAAATCAGGGAACTCACCATGAGCTAACGCAGACCGGACAAGGGGGTGGGCTCCATGGGCTTCCTTCTGACACAGCTGTGCCTGCCCAGGTGACTAACCAGAGGACTGAGAGTCAGGCTTTGGGGAAGGGGTGAGCTCGGCAAGCAGACCCCTCAGCTTACGAGATGTCCAACCCATCCAGATTCAGGTGGACCACACCCAAAGCACTAAGTTAGAGCTGAGAAGAGAGGTCAGCAGAGAGGGGTGCTGGTCTTCCTTGAAACAGGATCTTGCTAAGTTGCCCAGGCTGGCCTTTAACTTGCAGTTCTCCTGCGTAAGTCTCTGGAGTCACTGGAATGACAGGCATGGCCACCATGCATGGAAGACGAGGTCACAGGGGACAGGCTAGCTTTCCTGAGTGAGAAAAGACAAGATGCGTGGGTCAGGATGACCTCTGAAACAGCTCTCAGGGGTGGAGAGCAGTTAGTAACGGTTCCTACCCCACCCGCTATAGCTGACTGCTGTCTCAACGTGGTCTCCAGGACTCACAAAGGCTGATGTTTTCAAAGTTCCTTCCATTTCAACTCCTGTGTTGATGAATTTCTAGGCACTTAAGCAAGTGTGCGTTATTGAGACAGGTTCACACCTGAAAGCGTGATCATCTTAGAATAATTGCAACGAAGCAGGACAGGCCACCTCTCTGACTTGCCCGGCTGCTGCAAGTTGCCATTTTATTCAAATCTAAGAATAATTCAAGCTTAAAAAGAAAAAAAAAATCAAATCTTTTCTTTTCTTTTCTTTGTGCTTATGGTTTTTCTGGCTTCTCAACTAAATAGAAAAATACAGTTGGTGATATTAGGAGTATTCCATTATACAATGCATTTCTTTCTTTGGTAGAAGTTTTGATTATCCCTTTTGATTATAAAATTGAAGCACATTAATATAAAAAGAACCTTCTACTAACATAAATTTTCTTATATATCCTTCAGTGCAATTTTGGTAACCACAGTTTTATTTTATTTCATTTTTTGATTCATTGATTCCGGAGATGGAACCTAGGGGTGCTTTCCACTGAGTTACATCCCCAGTCCTTTGTATTTTTTGTTTTTATTTTGAGAGGCCTCACCAAGTTGCCGAGGTGCCTTGAACTTGCGACCCTCCTGCTTCAACCTCCTGAGTAGCTGGGATTACAGGTATGCACCATGCCCAGTTTATTTTATTTTTATTTGTAACTGATCATAAAAATTGTACAAACTAATGGGGCACCACGTTCTTTTTTGTCATACATCTGTAATTTATTCCTGGGTTTCAATCTGTTTCACTGGTCATGTGTTGTCTTCTGCCACATATTCAAACTGGCTCTGGTTATATATAGAAGTGCTAATCTGAACTTACATTTAACATTTGAAAGCTCTCACTTCTGGTTTTCTCTTTATGATCCTTGGATTTTTCAGGCAGACCATCATATTAGCAGGTGAAAAGAAGACCATAGTGCCATTTAAAGCTAAATTAGGATATGCCTGAGAATGGAAAATACATGATGGATGTTTTTTCCAAACCACAAATTTAATTAAAGTGTTTATTTTTTTAAAATATGAGTCAAGTAAAATACTTGCTTTGCAACACATGATGTCATAATTTTTAAAGTGAGGTACCTTGAGTAATAAGCCATTTCAAGAAATTCTTTAAAAACAAGAAGCTGCTAAGTGGGGTGGCACACAGCTGTAATCCCAGCAACTCATCAGGCTGAGGCTGATGCATGTGAGGCCAGACCCAGTAATTTAGCAAGACTGTCTCAAATTTAAAAAATAAAATAAAAAAGGGCTGGGGATGTAGTTCAGTGGTAGAGTGCCCCTGGGTTACCAGCCCTGCTGAGAGTGGCAATAGTGGTCTCCTGCCTCCAGCACCTGACCTGCAGGGTGTCGTCCACTTCCTACTTCACCCCCATGCAGCCACAGCTGGCTTCGGCCAGCAGGAGCCAGGTGCCCAGCACTTAGCAGCAGAGTTGCTGTTGGCAGAGTTACTGCCCGGCTGCTGGACACTCACCTTTCATCCTTGGAGTGGATCTAGGGTCGGTTAATAGAAAGGTCTGTTGATTAGAAGCAGCATTGGAACTCAGAGCCTTTCCCAGGTAAAGTCCAGGGTGAACTGGACCTGAGTCCCTGACTTCAGGGGAAATGAAAACCACGCACTGACCCTGTGACTGGACTCTTGCCCCTCACTTTGGGGATTCCCTTGGAGGTCCAGGGGGAGGTTCTGGAATTCCCACAGAGGCAAAGGCTCTCCTCTTCCCCCTCCTCCCCTCCTCGGCCTGTGGGTGAGGTCCAGGGCTCCCACACCCTCTCCATTTGAACACTGATGGCCAGCAGCACCTTGGTAAGGACAACACAGAGTAGCCACGCCCGGCAGTTTCCACCAGAGACAGACACCAGACTGGCTTGGGCAGAGAGGTGGGGGCATGGCCGAGTGGTGTGGGTGGATGGAGCCTCCCAGAGCTCAGATGCAGGGCTTGAGGAGAGTGCCGCTGGCTTCACTTCTGGACACACATGGTTTGGAGAAAGTCCACGTTCTGCTCCGACTAAACCGTGATGTTTCTCCAGCAGGACTTTCAGGACCAGTTCTTCATCTGAACCACTGAGCACAGGAAATGGTTCCAGGGCCTGTTCCCAGTTCTCCAAAGAGACTTCTGAGCTTGCATCCTCCAGGGATAGAGGAGAGTAGAGGTCCTTAGGGATGCACCCGAGGACTCAGGTCTGCTGGCTCCGGGAGAGGTGACGTGGCCTCTCGTCGAGTCTGCCCTTGCCACTGTGTGCCTCCTGTGTACTCGGCTGAGTGTGCCCACAGGGTCTGTCACACCCACCACCCTTTCCTGACTGGTCTCCTGAACAGTCTTCTCTGGGGAGATGGAGCAGTGGTGAAGCCCCGTCTGCTGCCCAGGGTGTGGGGGACACTGCCCCACCCCTGGCTGCCCGGTGGCAGGGAGGAGCCCTATGTGTCCCTCTCGGCACGCCAGCTCCCCACTCTCCTTGGCGTTCCTGCAGCCCAGCCAGACTCAGGCACCCTCCCCTCTGCTCTGCTGTCCCTAGTGAATTGGGAGCCTGGGACCGACCTTGCCCAGTCCTCTGAGTGGTGATCTGACCTCGAAACTTCCTTTGTGACCACAGTCAGGTACAGAAGGTAGGGCTGTGGGGGCAGTGGTTGTCAAATGAGGGACCAGAAACAAAGGACGACATTAATTATGACATAAAATATTCATAAGACCAGAAATAAAACCTTAATAAGAATAGAATCTGAGTCAAAGTAGGAAATCTGCCTTGGGTGAGCCACAGGCGTGCCAGCACAGGGAGCGTGGAGGGTGTCAGCTGCTGGCAGGAGAGGACCCTTTGCTGAAGGGACTGCACCCAGGTGTGGGTGTTGTTGGCCCCAGGGGAGGGGAGGGGAGGGAGGTGACGGGCAAGAGCCCCAGGACGGCAGGGTGGAGGAGGGCCCCCTTCCTGAGGGGCCTCAGTCAGGACAGTCCCCACAGGGAGGACTGGGAAGAAGCACCTGGTGGCTACTTTGCCCCATCCCCGTGCACCCCACCCCACCCCCCAAGGCTGGACCCAGCTGGAAGCCGGCAGGGACAGGAGCCTGGGCTTAGCCTCTGGGGCCACAGCAGAGGGGACAGAGTGGGACAGGAGAACAGAGGGAGGAGGGCAGCATCCTGTGGCAGGGTCGCCCCTCCCCCACAGAGGTCCTTTGGGCTGCTGACTGTGAGCTAGGACTGGGAAGGCAGGTGGCCTCACACCTGCAGGTTGAGGCTGGCCCTGGTTTGTCTGGGCTCTGCCAGCTGCTCTCAAGCACAGGGACAATGGTGGGGGGGTGCTGTGACTGAGGAGAGCCTTCCTTGCCCCCAGGGTCTCAGGGATGGGGGCTTCTCCTGCTGCTTGCTGAACCTTCTCTCAGCACAGATTCCCAAAAGCTCTGCATGAGACAGCAGAAGGCTAGCTCTAAGAACTGGCTCGGGATATTCATTTCTCCATAGACCCTTCTGCCAGGATGGAAACGGAGCCTGGTGTGGACAGGGAGCCAGGACAGTGTGAGGTTTGGGGTTTGTGCTGGGGACTGCAGTACGTCACGCAGGACTCGACTTCCGGCAGCCCCACCTCCAGACTGGACACCAGCTCATGAGTATCCTGTCCAAGGACAGAGTTCTTCTCCAGGGTCCTGGGTCCTTCTGGCCAGTGGGGTCAAACCGTTGTCACTGTAATTGGATTTGCACAACTCTGCCCTGTCCCTGGAGCTCATGGTCCACACTCTGTCCTGGTCCTCTGGGCACCCCGATCAGGCCCTCCGCTACACAGGTGACCAGATCACACTGCCCTGCTGTGGCCACCAGTGAGCCACATCTGCTGGAGGAAGCAAACTGCCCCTGTGGCTGCCCCAGCCCTGGCCCAGGCTGACTGCTGTCCAGAGGCTGCAGGGTTGTGACCCCTGGGGCAGAGCAGGGGGAGGGCAGAGGGCAGAACGGGAGGGGCTGGCAGCAGCCAGCTCAGTGGCTAGGCAGACGAGCTCTGGGAGATGTGGCTCTGACGGAGATCTGGAAGGTCCTCGGTGTGGTCAGTCTCAGGGCTGAGGAGTGGCAGGGGAGGAAGGGAGCAGAGGAGCTGCCTGGGATGGAAGGAGCACGGCCTCCTCCAGCTGTGGGGACTGTTGGGCCCCCCAGAGCAAGGATGAGGAAGAGGAGGATGAACTCTGGGACCTCCTGAGCCACCGTCTCAGCCTGACACCTGTGGCAATGTTATAGCCCGTAGAAGGTGTGACTGGCTGCATGTACAAAGTCTCCCTACTGAGTCTCCACTGTCCAAGGAGGCCTTGGACCAGAGCCCCCGGGGCCCAGGGGCTGCAGAGAGGACCCCCAAAGACCAGGACAGGAGCATGGTCCATGAGCTCCACAGAGGGCAGACCTGATTCTGCAAACTCTCAGCCCTTCTGCAGAGATTCCCAGCCCTGAGTGCTTGGTGGCATGTGGGCATCTGACTGGGCCTGTCCAGGCCCTCTTGAGGTGCCCTGCTGGCCAGAGTGTGGACTGAATGAGGCCCTGGATTTCATTCAGTTTCAGGTGATTCTTCCAGGGCCTGGAGGTTCTTCCAGGAAGGCCCGGAGGCTGGGTGGTACTTCCTGCGTTTCCACAGGGACACGCAGGGGGAGGGCAGTGCCTCCCGGCTTTGCCTCAGCCCTTGCCTTCTCTGGTGGCAGGAGCTTGGGTGGGGCACTTGCCTCCAGCTTCAGTTTCCCTTCGGTGAGATGATGCACCATAGCCATTTCACCCTGAGATGCTACCGGTCGGAAGCCTGGATCTAAGACCCCCAGGTGGTGCCTGTCCCCAGGGTCCTCCCGGGGTGTCTATCGAGTACAGTCTCTGGCTCAAGTCCAGCCTCTGGGGCAGAGCTGTGCTGGGAGACTCTGGAGTCTTCCTGCTGCATTTTCCTCATTTCTAATCCACGAGAAGAAAGTAAGTCCCAGGAGCCAACCCAGTATTTACCTAACTTTCAAAATACTAGCATCGCCATCAATGTTATATAAAAAGAATGCCTTTGGGGGAAGCTTTTCTTCCCCGCAGGCTCCCTGCAGTGCAAAGCCAGCTGCTTTTAACCTCTAAAAAGGTAAACCAGAGGCCCCACTTGGAGCTATTTTAAGCACAGACTTATAAAGTAAAAGCAGCTGTAAACTGAAAAGCTTCAGGAACATTTCCATTTCCTGGGATGAGGGGCAGAGAGCCTTGCCAGTGGGCCCCGCAGCCAGAGCAGCTGCTTGGACGGAGCGGGTGTCCAGGCCACCACCAGCTCCACCCGGCATGGGGCAAAGGCCCAGCATTTTCCACAATGATCCTGGCTAACGTCAGAGCCAAGTTACTGTCCTGCATCCAGTGGAGGCAGCGGCAAAGGCCCTCTCTGGTGTGTCTGGCAGGGGCTGGGCCGGGGCCCCACTGCTGCTGGGGCTGAGAAGAGAGCAGCTTCTCACAGCTAGGGGCCAGCCACGGGCCTGCTCCTCCTGTGACTTTCCCTCCTGACCGCAGCCCAGGCCTGGCCTTCTGGGGAGCCCAGGAGACTCACAAGTGCCCTCTGGCATTCTGCCTTCCAGCCTGGGGGCCAGGTCCAAGAAGCAGGCTGTGGGGGGCGAGCTAGCCAGGAGCTGGCCTCAGAGCAGAGCTCTCCAGGGCCCCTGTCAAGTTGCTGGGCAGCATCTCCTGCCCAGGGCCGTGCCCAAAGTCTTAGCTGGGACTGCAGTGCCACCCTGCCGACAAGGCTGCTGCCGAGTCAAAGCCCCAGGGAGCCCCATGCAGGGGAGGTGCCTGCCCCGCAGGTGAGCACCAACTGGATGCCTGGCCTGGGTGGAGCCTGCTCAGAGCCTGATCCCAGGGCTCAGCCCAAGGCAGCGGAGGCAGGTAGGGGCAGGGCTGCACACTGGCCCAGGCCTGCTACACAGCTCTGCTGCTGCCTGGGCACTGAGCCCTCGGCTTCTCAGGCCAGAGGGGGGCCCTGCAGTGGCCTGGATACAGCATCCACCCAGGAGGTCACAGAGGTGCCTTGCCCACCTCCCCAGGGTGGAAGGGAGACTGGTGTGGGGTAGAGGTCTTCGTCAGCCCTCCCCTCTCTACCCCCACCTCTGTCTCTGCCCTGTCCCTGGTCTGGCCTGGCCATGTCCAACACAGTAGGGCCAGACCCTGAGACCAGACACAAAGCACAGGTTAGGCACTTACCTGGTGAGACCTAATGAGAACCCCGTGTACCCCATCATGGAACCAGCTTTGCCCCATGTGCAGAGATGGGGCAGTTAGGAGGCACCCCATTTTGTTGTTTCCCAGGGGCTTTTGCAGGTGGACTCCAAGTGGTGCCTGATGGGGCCTCCCCTGAGCGCTTGCTGGGGGGCTGCCCTGTGGGTTGGTGTCCTCAATGGCTCCTCGTTCTCCTGCCAGGGATCATCCAGCGTGGCCCAAGCAAGGTGGATGTGCAGCCTGTCCAGTTGCAGCTCCTTTGGGGTCCGACACCACCTAGCTGGCCTCCTTGTCGACATGCGGAGCTTGTTAGAGGTGTTATCTGCTCCAGTGAGGTCCAGCCTGTCCTGGTGAGGGGTACACAGTGGTTGCTGCTAGGTGGCTTTAGCGTTTTTAGTGATCATGACAGGAGGAGTCTGAGCGTCCCCGTTGTCGAGGGACATTGGGATGTCCACCTGTGGTGACTGCCCCACCGCAGGTGTTGAGGCAGGCCAGTGCAGACAGCCCTGGGCCTGAAGAAGCTGCTCCCTGGTGGCTCAGATGGGCTGCATGGTGTCTGTGTGGTCCTGTGTCCTGGTGATGGGTGCTGGCCCTGGTGTTGGGCTGGCCCTGCCACACATGATGTGCAGAGCAGGGCCACTCCTTCAGAGCTGCCCCCACAGGGGGTCCTTCCTTGGGGGTGGCCGTTTAGCAGGAAGGCTCAACAGTGGCTTCACTATGTTTGTGCTCGGCTCTGGCACTCGAAGCCTCTGTCAGTGTCCCCAAGGCAGAGAGTAAAGACCTCTTTTTGCCCTGGGAACCCGCAAGCCACTCTTCAGAGGGCGGAGTCTTGGTGGCTCTCTTCTCAGATGTGAAAGCGTTTGGGAAGGGTGTCTGGAAGGTTCCCATAAGACTCAGCCGCTGAGCCTTGTGACACGGGCCTAGCTCTGTCCTCTGCAAATCCAGTAAAGGACAGACCCACACAGTGGCCGGTGGAGGGAAGCACTGCCTAGAACACGTAGGTACCCCAGCCTCGGCCATGGGACCCTCACTGCCTTGGCCACATGACCATGGAACCGTGCTTGGAGGGGGTGGTCACAGACTGCCCTGTCCTGCACCCACAGAGTCTGGGCTCCTCTGAATGCTGTTTACTAGCCGTGACAGTCTCCCGGTGGCCATGCTGGGCAAGTCCTTGTTGGTATCTGGTAGGGTGCCGCCCCGCCCAGAAAGGTTCTGGGGACAGCTCCTGTGCTGGGCAGGAGTCCCTGTTTGCCTTGAGGCTTCCTGAGGAACTGGGCCTGGGGACCTGGGGCTGGGAGATCTTCACGGAAGCATTCAGACCCTCCCTCCCCGGAACGCTAGCTCTGACCCAAGAGCCAGACCTGTGCTCTGTGGTCTCCTTACATGCCTGTGTGGACATAGCTTGACACTAGAGAGGACCCTGTCCTGCTAGGGCTGTGCCAAGGTCCACTTCTAAGACTGTCAGGGGCGTCTGAAGACATCAAGGGCTGGGTCGTCCAGCCTGACCTGGGTCCTGGGGAAGCAGTCATGAGGCCCCCCCATACTGGAGGCAGAGTTTCTGGATAGGAGCTTCACTCCTGAACTTGAAGGATGGGCAGGGACACATCCTCAGGTCCTTCCCCAGTGGACAAGCCAGTAGGCTAGATCTGACAGAGACAGAGAGACCAGAGGCGAGTTTGCTGTCCAGAGAGACCAGGGCCTTCCCCACCAGGGAGCTAGCCACATGCCCTGATATCAGGAGGTGTGGACCTCTACCGAGCCCCATCTTCAACCTTACTGAGGCCTCGCAGGACCTGGGCAGTGTCTCTGGGAAGCAAATCAACCAACCTCAAACTTGTGATTTACAGGAAAGTAAAGGCCAGTCCTGGAAGGGGCTAAAGAGTGGTGGGAGGTTGCAGCTGGGTTAGACCTCGGGTAACTGTAACTAGTGCCACTGACCATGAGTCAAAAGCACCAATCCCAAAAAAACAAAAACTGCAGGCCCAACATAAATGTCCGTTACCCAGTATGGCTCAAGTAAGTGACCGCACGGCTCTCAAACACACCTTCCACAGGGGCAGGTTTGTCAGACAGAGGGCACAAGAAAAAGTCCTGGTCAGGCTGGTGACGCAGACACGGCAGCACAGCCCAGGACCTGGTCCTGCGGCAGATGCTCCACCACATTCCCAGCCCCAGCAGCGGCAGGACGCGGGAGCAGGTGCGGCAGGCTCCCTGGCGGTGGCACCGGGACCCAGAGCCCTGCCCAGGCCTCACACTTGCCTTGAAATTCTCGGTCGTTTGTGAACAAGGGCCACATTTTCTCTTTACACAGGGCCTCCTGAAGGAAGCAGCAGTCCAAGAGAGCTTCCGCAAGTCCAGGAAAAGGCCTGCCTGTGATGACCCCCGGGGCAGGGCAGGGCAGGGCAGGGCCTCCCCCTCCTGGAAGGGCCTCAGAGGAAGAGTCAGAAGCCACCCCACCCCCCACGGTGCCATGGGGCATCTGGGTGGAGGTCAGCAGGGGACCGGGCTCCAGTGACCAGGCTAGGGCACCTGCAGCCCACAGCCCTGGCCAGGCTCTTCACTCCTGTGCTCTTGCGAAGGGGAGGCCATCCCGGAGGAGGGCTCTGTCCTAGCCTAATAATGACTCCAGTGCCGGCCCAGCCAGCCACCGCTATTTTTAGAGTCCCCTCGCCCAGCCTTGGTGTGACTCAGCAAGGCCCGCTCTGATGAGAGATGTGGCTGCCAGGGCGGGGGGAGGGGTCCAGCATGGCCACTCCATGCAGGGGGCTGGGGCGCCAGGCCGGCCACTGGACCTGGGGCCTGGGAGCATGGCCTGCGAGCCAGGGACAGCATGGTGTTCTCCCTGCCCCCATCCACCACCGCCCTCCTGGCTCCCAGCGGGCTCCTCCCCAAACTGGAGCATGGAAAATCTGATGTCAGAATTCCAGCGTCAGCAAGGAATGTGCCTGACCTTCACCTCCCAGAGCCGCCACACCAGAGCCTCAGGGCGCAGGCTCCGGCTCCCCAGCATCGCTGGGCACCCTGGGGGCCACCTCCTCCCACCAGGCCACCTGTCCTGGGGGCCAGCACCCTCCCCCTCTGCCTGGTCCCCACTGCGACCCTGGCCAACTGGCTCCACAGTGTTGCCCTGCTACTAAGCACCCGAGGGTGCCACACGGCATGTCCCTGGACTGGCCTTGCCTCAGCAGCCAGTCTGTTGGTGCACCTGCCCAAAGGACTTGAGACTGGACCCACTTCCGGGGCTGGTCATAGTGGGTGGTTGTGAAGCCGTGGGGCAGCACCTGCCCCAGCCCCCCGCCCTAACCCTCCTGGGCTTTGCTGAGGCCCCAGCTCCCCACTCCTGGGAACAGTCCTGTCTTTAGGGTGGAGTAGAGTAGCAGACCAGGAGAGCTGGGGTGGGGTGCACTGCATGTGTACGTGCGTGTGTGTGCGTGAGAACACGTGCTCTGTGCAGGTGCACCTGCGAACACGTACAGGCCTTGTGCTTGCGTGGGCTTCGTGGGCAGGGACCGTGCATGCAGACACTGACAGGACTATGGCCCTCTCAGAGCCACGTCACTCATCTCTGTAGGAAGAGGGGACTCTGGGGACCCTGGAAAACACAGAGGTTTTGCATGGGTAGGGACGGATGCCTGGATACTGAGTGGGGTCGGGGCTGGCCCCTGTCTGCAGGCTCCCCTGGTTGCTCCATGGAGCGCCTGGCTCCTGGGCCTGTGCCCACGGAAGTCTCCAAGGAAAGCCACCTGCCCTGTCCACGCTGGGTCACAGCACCTGGAACCTCCTCTTGTTTGTTCTCTGCTTTGGGCTCTAGGATGCTTTATATTTAGAGAAGAAAATTGCTTCCTAAACATGGATAATGACAGCAAATTATACCTTGTTGGTCCTGCACTTTTTTCTGTCTCCTAGTCTGACTGTAGTGAAGCAAAGGAAATAAAAAGATTTATAAGTCAGAATGAAAACATTATGCTGTTGTTCATTAACTTCAAAGTCACTTAGAAAACGGTTTCCATTTAAAATCCCTGACTGGCCACGCTGGATGTGTGCTTCCTCCCTAAATGTCCCGAGGAGATGCCCTGAACCGGGAGAAGCCAACCCCACGACACCCATCAAAACCAGGACCTGCCATCTTTTGTGGTCGTCTGGCAGGAATTCTGACTAACTAGGAGACTGGCAGGCACTGGCAGGAGATGAGACTGTGGCCCTCTGCTGCCCAGAGGTCACAGGGGACTGTGGCACAGGAAGGGGTGGCTTCCTGTTTAGAAACCTGGCCAGGGCCCCTCGGAAACGCCTGTGGGTCTACTTTGGGCACAGCTGTGCTGGGCTCCCTCCCTCCAGAATCCATCAGGCAGAGGGCTAGGGACTGCCAAGTGAGTCACAGGGACCTGGCCCTACAGCCCCCAGGAGGGTGTTACAGGGCAGGGGACAGCTGGGAAACCGAGGCAGCCACGGAGACACCCTTTTCAAACCTGGATTCTCATAATCACGTCACAAGATTGTCCCTTGGGCGCCACAGGCAGGGTGAGAGGGAGGCAGCAGCCAAGTGCCAGGGCATCTCGGCTTTGAGGGCAGGAGCTACAACACGGAGGCTCGGGGGACAGAGGAGCCTCCTGGACAGGCACTTGGGCACCCCGGAACAACTCCCCAGGCCAGCGCCCAGCCTGACCTCTGGGAGGGAAGAACACATCCACGTGGGCCTCAGGGGAATAAATCCAGCCCTCTGGTCCAGCCTGAGGCAAACAGGGCTGAGCGTCCTGCACACGCAGAGGCACACACACACACGTGCACACCCATGAGCCATCCGGCCACACGCGTGCCACACGTGAACCACACACAGACCCCCACCCGATCAGGGCCCCGTGAGCCTCCCCCCCACCTCGTCGTGGGCCACGGGCAGTCCTGCAGCCGGGACTGAGGCGTCATCCTGGGGTTCCCTCCGGAGAACCGGTCTCTGGAGACAATCTGCCAGGAACCCCATGAACATCTGAGCCCTGAGAGATCTGCACCCTGGGGAGGAGCAGAGTTCTCTGGAGGAGCAGGAGGGAGAGGAGAGGCAACGGCGACAAAACGTCAGGACAACCTGGGCTCAGATGGGAGGTGGACAGAGTGCCACAGCGGCACTGGCCCTGAGGCCGGCTGTCAGAGCTCGCTGTCAGGCACCCCTGGGTGGAGCCCGGTCCATGCGTGCCAGGCCAGGGCTCCTCCACCAGCTTCCTGCAGCCCCAGACCATCCATTGGTGATTTTTACCTCTAGAAGTAGGTAACAGTGTAATGGCTCAGCTGGGGCAGGTGGCACATGGGGGTCCCTGCCCCTATTCCTTCTCACGAGCCGTGGATGAGTGCCCGAGGAGGCCCAAGGAGGCCCCAGTCCCCTGTGTGCTGTTCCTTCTTGCCCAAGCAGATACCCCCAGCCACCAGGGGCTTAAACCACAATCACAGCCTGCTCAGGAAACAAGGAAAACTAAAACACTACTTGTAAAAATTCTGGAATGTGTCAAAAACTCTTCCCAGAGACAAACTGGTCATTTTATGAAGTATTCAACTACCGTACTCAGAAACAAACACAGGGAAGAAACTGATCATTTTGAAAGTAAAAACTAAAAAACTGGGAGAATAATAAAAATTTATTAATACTCCAGGTTCAGTGGTGCATGCTTGTAATCCCAGTGACTGGGAGGCTGAGGCAGGAGGATCACATGTTCAAGGCCAGCCTCAGCAACTTAGCAACTTACCTGGATCAGGTGGCGGGGAGAGGGGGGGTTAAGTGTGTGGTTCATGTCCTGTCTTAAAATAAAAAAAAAATAAATAAAAAGGACTGGGGATACAGCTCAGTGGCAGAGCACACTAAGTTCCATCCCAAGTACCACGAAAAGAAAAGAAACATACATTAATGAAATGGTTTTAAGAAGCGTGAGGACTGAACAGCCAGTAGCTACAAAGGACTTTGAACAAGGGTCTCCAGGCATCCTCTCTAGTGAAGGTGTGATGGGTAAGCCTTCCAGATGTTCTCAGAGCAAGCCATCAGCAAGCTCCAGGAACCTGAGATCCAGGAACAGAGCATCTAATCCATTCTGCGAGGCTGGCATAAACCTGACCGGGACCTCAAAACCCATCTGAAAAGAAAATGCTAGACCACTCAGATGCCAAGATCATGAATGGAGCATCAGCACATCAAGCACAGGAGGAGATGAGCAGAAGGGCCTCGGATGCCCAGTTGGGTTTATCTCAGGAATGCAGAGTGCTCTATCTCAAGTAATTTATAAGCCAAAGGTCAAAGGAGAAAAACCTTACCTCAATAAATGCCCAGGAGGGATTTGATAAGATTCTAAATCCACTCCTGACGTTCTTAAACTCCCCCCTCTTTTCCTCTAATATCTTTTTTTACTGCGTGCTATGGACCCTGACAAAGTCTTGCTGGGTCGGTCCCCATTAGCCTAGGAGGTGGGGCCCGACAGTGCCCACTTACCTAGGACTGCCCCAGGCTCAGGGAGGTGAAGGAGATGAAGGGTCCAGGCCAGCTTCCTGGTGGCTCTGCCCCTGTTTCTGTGGGACCGCTGCAAGCAGATCTCTCAAGGAGCCCCACCCCTAGGAGAGAACATGGAAGCTGGGCATGAGACCCTCACAGAAGCCCAGCCAGGGCTGTTGGGGCCAAGAGGGCAGAGCTGGATGGAGTACTCCAAGGCAGGGCGGGCAGGCCAGGTGTGGGAGGACGATAAAGGAGCCCCTGTCCTCCCCACAAGATCGCACGGTCTGCTGTGCAGTCAGCAGAGACCAGCGGCTGATGGAGGAGCCAGGGAAGTGCCCACCTTGGGGGAGGCCATTGTCACAGCGGTGTGCTCAGGGGGCTCCTGCCAGGACCTGGTGACTTCGTACCACCCTCAGGCAGTGGGGGGTCCTCATGAGGCCCTGTCCTGACCCAGAGCTTGGTCCTCACCCTGGACATCATGAGGCTGGCCAGGCTGGGCTCCAGGTCCTGGAGCAAGGATGTTCTGGTCTCTTCCATAAGTGGCTCCTGGCCCTGTCCTGGACTGAGGGAGCCAAGAGGGACTGCATTGCTGAGGAACTGGGCACCGCTTTGTGTAGGACAGAGGGAGGGACATCACTTGAGGACAGGGAGGGACCCAGGGCAGGGCTCCAGGAAAAAAAGATGTGCTTGGCAGAGGCAGGGATAGGGCAGGGACGCTATGTCAGCCACGGGGGAGGTGTGGCCACAAGGCCAGGGCACAAAGTCCAGGCACAGGTATCAGGTCCCCGAGTGCTGGTTGGAGCCTCCTCCCAAGAGTGGGGATGGGTAGGGCCCAGCCTGGCCTGCTGGGGACCCACCCAGAGGGAGGCCAGCCCTGAGGTACATCATGTGTGGTGGGAAGCTCAGCCTCCAGCCTGAGGACCCGGAGCAGCAGGAAGTTCTCCAAGGAGCCTCCAGCACGCGACCCTGCCAGACCCAGCCTTTGGCCAGAATCTCTCATTTCTGGCCCCATCAGAAGCCCCCTGGGATCTTCTGCAGCATGGTGGTCTTCACCCTGCTCTGTCCACCCCTGGGTGGAGGCTTTCTCTTATCCTTGCCCCAGCTGCTCTGGTGAAGCAGCACCTTGCAGAGTTAAGTGGACTCGGTGCTGGCCTGCCATCACTGGCCATGTGGGCTGGTGCAGCCTGCCTGCGGTGGGGGCAGCCCTCTTGCTCCATCCTGCCCACCTCTTGGCCCCTGCTCTCCCCACCTCTCCTGACAACCAGCCTCCTCCTGAACCAGGAAACTGCAACCTGACCCAGCCTCTGCTGCCTGAGCACTTTCTCTGGGGCTGCACGGTTGGCTTCTCGTCTGGCCCCTGTGGGACCTCCCCACCCGTCCCCTCCCTGGCCCCTCATTCAGTCCTGCCTCCCTGTTTAGTCACTGCCTGAACACCTTGCATGGCACACCCTGCTCGCCGTTTAGTTCCCTGTCTGCTGGGTCCTCCCCACTGGAGTGTGGATGGGGACCCGGGGCGGGGCCTGGGAGCGGCTGGTTTCGGGGCAGCAGGAGGTCTGCGAGGGCGTGGGAACTGGAACAGCTCTGGGCACACACTCCGGCTCGGCCGCTCCTGAGGGCAAAGCAGGCACAGCCCGAGGCTCTCCTGGGGGCTCCCTGTGGTGGCATCTGTGTCCTGGTGAGGGCCCTGCTCACCCCCTGGCCCCAGGACTGGCTGTCCTTGCCCAGCCAGGAGCCCCTCACCCAGGCCCTGTCTGTTCCTCAGCGGGGGTGGCAGCTGCTCCTTCTCACCTCGCCCCTGCCACTCCAGCCCACAGCAGCTGGAGGCAGCCCTGCAAGGAGAGCCCTGCCCAGGCTCGCTGCCCTCTGGGAAATGTGCTCAGCCTCCCTAGGGACATCTTAGGAGGCCAGGGTCTGCTCCACTCAGGTGTCCTGCTGTGTGTGGTCACCTTGTTAGTGTGGCTCTGAGGGAAAGCATGAAAATACTCCATGATTTTGTCTCGTGTGTGGCACACTTGCCACTCCATCCAGAGTGTGTCCCCTTCTCTCTGCTTGGTGGTCCTGTCTGTCAGATGTCCACTGTCCTGTTTGGGGAAGCCATGGGCCTGGCTGTGCGCATATGCTGACCTGGGATACTGCTGATTTGGGAGGACTTTTCCTTAGTTCACACAGTAAACTCTAGACTCAAAAAGACCCGAGACCTGGCCGGTGGACACCTAGGCTCTGACGGGGGCTGACCACTGGGCATCAGTTCTGCCTCCCCTCAGCCAAGGCCCAGACTAAATAGACAAGAAGCAGGCTGGGCCCTGCTGGTCATGGTTCCTGGCAGATAATATCACACCGATTGGTTTCCAGTCCCTGGTCCAGGAGTCTGTTGATAGAGAACCTAACGCTAGCAAGGCCTGAGCCATGGGTCACCTGTCAGTGGCCAGCATGATGCCTCTAGAAAATCTAGTCTTCTTGAGAAAGGAAGCTTGGGGAAACCTGAGGGGCCATGAACATATTGGCACTAGACAAATCGGGGCTGCTGTGAGGCCAGCTCAGCTTTCGGACCCACAAGGCCAACTCTGTATGGAACTAACTTCCTGTAATTCTCAGTTTGGCTCAGTGGCCAATAGGTGTGACAGGTGGCCTAAGTCCACAGTCCCATAAATGAAGTAGCACCCTCAAGGAGGCTGTGAGGACTGATTTGGAAATGGTCTGAGCCTGGAGGGTCCCAGGGGGTTCTACTGTGTTGCCAGAAGGGTCAGGTTGCCGTTGTCCATGATGTATGGGCTATGAGTGTCCTCTGGGAGGTCAGCACCAGGGTGGGAGGCTGTACCCAGGGCAGGTGTACTGTGAAGGAGGGGTGTGCCCTGGCAGGTGCATGGGGGAGGGGTGTGCCCTGGCAGGTGCATGGGGGAGAGGTGTGCCCTGACAGGTGCATGGGGGAGGGGTGTGCCCTGGCAGGTGCATGGGGGAGGGGTGTGCCCTGGCAGGTGCATGGGGGAGGGGTGTGCCCTGACAGGTGCATGGGAGAGGGGTGTGCCCTGGCAGGTGCATGGGGAAAGAATGTGACCCCAGGTGGACTCAGTGGAGAGAGGCCCATGCCAGCCTCACCCTTGAATTGGGTTCCTTGTCTCCTTGGTCTCTTGGTAGTAGTATTTCAGGGTTTGTGGTGGCCAGAAGACCTTCAGTGGCCTCCCTGGGTGCACAGAGAAGGGCTTCTGCATCCCCAGAATCTAGCCAACAAGAGGAAACCAAAACTAAATGCAGCCAAGCATGGGACACGTGGCCCTCAGAGGCCGAGGTTTGTTAGTTGCCCTCTTTCTGAGGGTTTCCGTGGGAGCCTTCATTCCTCTGCCCAGAATTCCAAGGGCCTCCTCCGGGATGCTTTTTAATATCCTTGCCAAATTGAAATGTGAGCCACCTAATTACAACTGGAACACCCTGCCCTTGCAGGAGCAAGCGTGATCTATCTATGGAAGGGCTGTTCCCTCTGCGTTGCACCCTCCCTGAACTTTGAAAAAAAGCCTGCCTCCACCTCTGCTCAGAAAGAGACCAGCAGCTCCGGGACCACTGTGAGTGGAGAGGTGCCAGCCAGGTCCCTGCCAGGACGGAGTGTCAAGTTGGCCCAGGAGCAGGGGCTGGTGCTTGATTGCTGTCATGAATGGACTCTGTAAGGGGAACCAAGGAGGCAAAGGCTCAGTGGATATGGAAGCCAGGGCTGTGCAGCTCAGCTGCACCCAGAGCTGTGGTCAACACAGGGACTGGGGCTGAGAGCACACTGGGACCAGGTCTTGCTGCCCTTCCTGGTGCATGAGGGTGGGACAGCCGCAGGCCAGGCTGTCTTCAGACTGTGCCCCACAAGACCCCGGAGGGCACAGCCCTGAGCTCTGGTCTCCCTGCACCCTCTCCACAGACACAGTCCCTCAGTCCGGTGCCTCTTCCCCCTGCAGATCCCAGCAGGCACAAGTTCATGGCTCCACCTGGCCGGACTCTGGCCTTCCCCCACTGGGCTCAGCTGGGGCCTCCCTGCTCTCCTAGCCTTCCACCGGTCCGGCCTCTATTCTCCTTCCCAGCGCTCCCCCCACCTGGGCCACCCCAAGAGTTCATGCTTGCAGGGAACTCTGAAGGGCTGAAGATGCCTACAAGGTCTCAAGATGAAATGGCAGGGCCTGCTGAGCAGGTGGGCAGTTTCTCTGGGGAAGCTGCAGTATACCTGTAACCCCTGGGCCACTCTCTCACCTCCTATATCCACCGGCCTAGACACAATTTTAACCTGGATATTTTGGAGTTCAAGTCTTGGGACAAACAGACCATTTGTTATTATTACTTTTATCTGAGACTCAGAGAATTTCAAGAAGAATGAGTTCCCAGGGTCCCCAAAGGCTGACAGTATTCCAGAGAAGGTCAGAGAGCCTGAGTTCTCACTGTCCATCAGGAGGGATCGGAGTGCCCTGCAGGTGAGAGGCCCTGGAAGGCGGCGTGCTGGACTCTGATCTAGCTGCCAACAGCTCCTGGAGGACTCAGGACGCCCCAAGGGAGGGAAGCAGCTAAGCCAGGGGCCCTCAAGCCTGGGCCACCCTCAAGGAGCTGGGCTGGGGCTGTCCAGGCTGCCTGTCTTGGCCAGGCCAAGTCTCCATCTTGCATCGACAGGCTTTGGACACAGCTGTCCCCAGAACTGTCTGAGCAGCCCACCAGCCCAGACCTGTCTCCTCCAGGTCATGTGTGGCTGTGGAATGGAATCATCAGCCGGGACCTAAGCTCAAGCTGCTCTTCTCGCCTTAGGACGCATGGGCTGTCCACACCCCCTGGCCCGAGCAGTTCCTGTGCTTGACTGGGTCACAAGGGATGTGGTGGGGGCTGTGCCTTCTGTCCTTAGACCTGCACCTAGGCTGGGCCCTTCCCAGAGGGAAGGTGTGTGGCATGTGCCAAGGATCCAGGGGACCCTCTGGTGGCCTGGGCAGCAGGATAGAAGGGCTGGTCCCTGCAGTCATGGAAGACCACCTTGGGGCTGGTGGAAAGCACTGCAGGAGCTCTGTGGGGCCCTGGGGTTTTGGAGTTCCTGGATGTGGGGACCCCTTCCTTGCCCTGGAGTCCTGCAGAGAGGCCAACTAATGGGCAGGCCTTGCCGTCCAGCAGGGCTGCTGTGGCTGGAAACTGCTGTGAACACAGAGCAAGTGCCACTTCCAGGTGGGGAAGCTGGAAGCCTCAGAACCAATATTGGGGCTGATTTTCTCCAGCAATCAAGGACTGACCCACCTGCTCTGGGCTGTGATCAGGCCACTCGAGCTCCTGTTGAGATCTGAACGACCCTGACAATCTGCCTTACAGCATCGCAAGGAGAGGTAGCGCCTGGAATTCCTTGGTCGTCACGCAGCTTGGTCCCGAATCCACAAGTTCCCACGTGTCCACTGGAAAAGGGGGCCGGGAAGGAGGGAGGAGCAGGTGGGGGCCACAGAGTGGGTGGGGGCTAGAGAGCGGGCAGTGCAAGGTGAGGCGACCAGGCTGCCTTGGTGGGCGCGAGGGGTGCCTGAGCAGTGGGCTCCTCCAGGCCCCTGTGGAGAGCAGCCCCTCACCAGCCCCCAGAGAGCCTGGCCCTGGCAAGATCCAGCCCCTTGCTCAAGATTGCTGTTTAAGTTCTTCTGAGAAAAGTCTTTTCTTGAGATGTTATTTATTTATTTACTGCTACCAAGGATTCAACACAGGCCACTGAATTATATCCTATCCTTTTTATTTTGTATTTTGAGACAGAGTTTAAGTTGCCAACGGTCTCACTAAGTTGTTGAGGCTGGCCTCTCAAACTTAGGATCCTCCTGCCTTAATCTCCCGAGTTGTTGGAATTACAGGTATGTATCACCTCACCCAACTGAAATGTTATCTTTTTAAAAAACAACTTCACTAGGGTATAGTTCACATGCCAGTCAGCCCACCCACCTAAAGTGTAGCATCAAGTGGGTTTTAGTGAATTCACAAGTATGAGTGATCCCCTGGGCGTGATGGTGCATGCCTGTAATGCCAGTGACTTGGGAGGCTGAGGCAGGAGGACCACAAGTTCAAAGCAGCCTCAGCAACTCAGGGAGACCCTAAGCAACTTAGTGAGACTCTGTCTCAGAACAAAAGAATAAAAAGGGCTGGGATGTAGCTCAGTGGTTAAGTGCTCCTGGGCTCAATCCCCAGTTTAAATACATACACGTCTGTATGTGAAAACACCCCTGCAGCCATGTGTAGAGCACCTCTGTTACCCTGGGTTGGAAACACGTGCTCTTCGACGTTGCCCTCTGCCTAGTCCTAATCAGCTTTGCTGCATCTCTGTTTTTTATTATTTATCTATTTTTTGTACTAGGGATTTAACCCACAGGTGCTTTACCACTGAGTCAGCCATTTTGGTTTTTATTTCGAGTCAGGGTCTTCCTAAGTTTTTTAGGGCCTCACTAAGTTGCTGAGGCTGGCCTTGAGCTTGTGATCCTCCTGTCTCAGCCTCCCAGTCACTGGGGTTACGGGCGTGTGCCACCACGCCTGGCTACTTCCTGCCTCTCTTGGTGCTCCCTGCTCTGGAAGTTTTGTAGGAACAGAAACATCAGACGTGCGACTGGGTGTTATCTCAGACTTCATTCCTTCCCCATGAAGCACTCTCAGTGGCCCTGAGGGGTGTGGTCCACACAGACAGGAGAAGACCAACAGCTGAAGTCTTCAGAGTTGGGGAGCAGCTATGTAATTATTTTAAATGCCAAAGAGATAAAAAGCATTGCTGCAATCGGATGGACCACGTATCATGAGGGTTGGTGGCCCACGGGCCTGTGGCACCAGTGTGACCCTGGGAAGGCTGGGAGGTCCAGCCTCAACCTCCAGGACAGGAACCCTGCAGCATCCCAAAAGCTTCTGGCAGTCCCTGCCTTCCCAGGGAAGAGGTCGACATCCTCACTAAGAAGAAAAGAGTTGTAAGAGAATCAAACCCAAGTGTCAGGAAATTTAATTCCAGCAGGACAATCTCAAGCTGGGCTAAGGGCGAAATCCGCTCCCCACCCCAAACAAAGACTCAATGACGGCAGAAAATCGTAAGAAAATTGGAGGCTTAATTAGTGTTTTAAGTACTTGGGAAGGTTTGGCAGTCAAACAGAAAACTTTAGAAAGGAAAGGTTTTTAAATTTTATAATTTCAATATAAAGTGTTTAAAGTTTTGGGGCTGGAACTGTAGCTCAATGGCAGAACGCATGCCTACATGTGTGAGGTACTGGGTTCAATCCTCAGCACCACAAATAAATAAACAAATAAAATAAAGACATGCTGTCCATCTACAACTACAAAAATCTTTATTAAAAAAAGTGTTCAAAGTTTGCACACATATACAAAGGGGACCAAATAATCACTGAAGTTCACCGCTACAGGTGTCCAAATTTGCTAGGTTTGAAAATAGAATATCATGGAGTATAAATTGAGCTTAAACCTTAAAAATTTTCTTACTAACTGCACAGAGTTTTATTTTTCAGTTTTTATTGTGGTAAAATACACACAAGATGAACTTCACATCTTGGTCCTTTCCCCCCAGTACTGGGGATTGAAACGGGACCTTGCACATGCCAGGCAAGTTCTCTGTGGCCAAGCGACAGCCCCAGCCCTTGGCCAGCCTAGAACTTGGTCCTGCCCCTCAGCCTCCCCAGGGGCGGGGTGACGGTGTGCCCCCTCCCGGGACCTCCTGGCCTGTGTCACCGACCTATTTCACCCAGCGAGCTGCCTTTGGGTTCGCCTGTGCGTCGTGGCCTTGACCCCTCTTCCCGGCCGTGCCAGTGGTGCTTGAGGCTCATGGGTCTGTTGAAGGACCTGTGAGCTGCGCCTGCCCCTCATACCGTGACAGTGCTGCCGTTTGCTTTCCGTTCCATTGGGGCAGACACCGGTGACCAGAACTGCAGGGTCATCCAGTGATCATATTTTCAGTTTTTGAGGCACAGCAACCTCTTCTCTGCAGCAGCCATACTGTTTTATATTCCCACCAGCCAAGCAAGAGGGCTCCAGTCCTCTCCTCACCGGCACCGGTACTCGCTAGCTTTTGGACAGTAGCCACAGCCATGGCCCTAATAGGGTGAGGTGGTATCTCATTAGAGTTTGTGTGTACATTTCTCTGATGATTAGCAATCAGGGGGACTCAGACCCAGGTCACCGTGGACACAAGCCAGCCGTGATGCCGCCAGACACAGCCCAGGCTGGCTCCAGGACCCAGCCGGGAGCTTTTGACAGAGGAAATTAGGTCACAGTCGACATCCCACTTTGGATTCAGGCCTCTGGGCGCTTTCATGAGAGTCGCAGGTTCTAACGTTGACAGCATCACATCCCGCCTGTCTTAAAATTGTTTCCAAAGAAGCGTGCGCTCACCTGTTGGGAGGTCAGTGCCTGGAGACCGGTGGGCTGGAGGTTGAAAGAGCGCTCTGGTTCTGAAAGCCACATCCTGCAGGGAGAGGGCCAGAGCCCGGCGGTGTCTGCTGTGCCTCAGGAGCTGGGAGGAGCCCTGCGGGGTGTGCCTCTGCCCACACGCCCCTTGGTGGGCCCTCGGCCCTGCCCTCACCTCTCCCGCCCCACTGCAGAGAGCTCAGGGAGAATGGGCCACTCCACACCTGGGATCCCACTGGCCCAGCAGCAGAGGCTAGTTGGGTCCTGCCTATTGACAGCTCTCCTCTGGCCAGCATCCCATCGACCAGCAGATGCCCAGGCCTGTTCTGGAATGTGCTCTTGGTGTCCAGAAATTTCCAAGCTAAAGCCACACTGCCAAGGCTCACGTGGCCACATGTAGTTTGGGACCTTTTAGAAGACATCGGGGTCCTGGATCAAGGTGTCTGAGTGAGGCCACCACAGACATGGGGCATCTCTCCTGCTGCTGGAGCCGTGCCTGCCCGTGTGGAGAGGGCACCGCCTGGCCACCCCAGCCTCTCTCTTGTACGCTTGCCACCGCCCGAGGCTTGGCCTTGCGCTGTGCCCGCCCTGGTGCCTTGTGTTTGTGTGTGAGCAGCTTGGCTGGCATGTCAGGCAGGGCTCAGCCTTCCGGTCAGGGGCGTGGGGAAGGCTTCCCTCAACAGCAGAGGGACGGGCTAAGGGCTTTCTCTCCTGGGTCAGCCGCAATGTCTGTGGTGCTCCCCGCTGGTGACCATGATGCCTGCTCAGGTGAGAACGGGGCCAGCCTGGAGGCTGGACAAGCTGTACTGCCCTGTCACCCCCTGGGGCTGCTCTGCCTCCGTGCCAGTGAAGTGGGGTCCTCAGACTGCCACACTGGACCCTGGCCTGGGTGGTCCTCCCAGAGGAGACTGGTCACCGACAGGTGTGGTAAGGAGTCTGCCTCTGCTCCGTCTTGGTCACACTCAGCATCCAGGGCTGAAGACTTAAGTCCTTGTTAGTTAAGTGGTGAGGACAAACCAAGCCAACAGGGCCCTGAGGCAGGGCCTGGCCCAGCAAGGGAGGGGGTGGGGCCTGCTCACAGCCTCTGCACGAGGGCCTGCAGCCCTGCCCCCCGTCCCCATCTCTGCTGGTCTGGCCCTCCGCTCGCGCCCACGCACACGCACCCAGCTCCAGCCTGTCAGTCTTGTGCTGGGGGCCCTGTGTGGTCCCAGGAGGCTGAGCCACCTCAGTTCTGAGCAGAGGGCATCCCTGGGATGAAGCAGCCTCTGCCCAGCCGGGGGTGGTCACTTCATGTCTAAAACTCTTCTCAGCCTGCCGGCTCTTCTCTGTAAAAAACTCCTCTGAACTTCTATAAAGAAGGATCTAAAATAGGCTACCTAGGAACCACAGTGAGCTCTGACCCAGTTGTCCATCAGGAGAGGACACTGGGCATGCTCACCTTTGCCCTGGCTGGGCTCTGCCCTCGGGCCAGCATTGACTTCTCAGCCTGTTTTCCCAACAGAGCTTGGACTCCCTGAGGTGTCGGTGCCTCGTTCGCGACCTTCCGCCTGTGTTCTTGCCATCTGGCCCCTTCAGGGCCCTGGGGGCACTTTTGGTCCTGAGACGGTTCTTACACCCGCTGGGCCCACCTTACTGTGCCCACCTCACTGTGCCCACCTCACTGTGTCCCTGCCCTGGACATCTTCAGAGGCTGCACCAGGACAGTTCCTGTGTTGCTCCCCCTTCCCTTGCTTCCGAATGGCCTCACAGCACCCACAAGGACTCTAAGGCTACGAGCAGAGGACCAGGCTCTGAAAGGGATCTCAGGCCTCTACAGCTGGCCGTCCTCTCCCAATTTGAGACTCTGGGCTTTTTCTACAACCTGCTGGAACCCAGAGGAGGCACAGAGCCATTGGCCCTGCCTGTGCAAGGCACACTCAGCAACGACGGGGTGGGGGCAAACACCAGAGTGACCATGGAGCTGGGGACATGCTATGGGAACTCAGGATGACAGGCCTGGCTTGGGGTCACATGGTCTTTCTGCAGGGCTGACCCTGGCATGGCCCTCTGCCCCCTCCCCAGCCTCTGACAGGGGAAGCCTCATCATCCAAGGAAGCCCACAGCCCCCAGGAGGCTGTGCTTAGCACCTCCCTTGGACGTCCAGCTGCTGCAGGTCTTCTGCAGGCCGCCCTGTAAATGGCCCCGGGCTGCCATGGCATCTGTTGGACACGTGCCTCTCGCCAGGCTCTGGCAGCACCCGAGCTCAGCCTGTGTGTGGCTCTGCACCACCCAGCCAGAGGGTGCGAGAGTGAGTCTGTGCGAGGAAGAGCCCCAGGAGGAGTGGATCAGAGAACGAGGGGCACGGAGCCCGTGAAGAATAAAGGGGTGGGGGTGCTGGGGAGGCCGACAAAGCCTGAGGACAAGCAAAGACCTGGCATGTGGACAGGAGCCCCGAAGAGGAAGGCCAGGACTGAGGGGAGGGCATGCTCCCGGTCGGGACTCACTCTTCTGAAGGGAAACGTTTGGATTACAGCATTGAGCAATGCACACTCTACACCTGAGATTCTTTTCTCTGAACGGCCCCAAAGAAGACTTGCTCATCTGATCAAGTCCTGGAGTTGGGCATGCATGTGCATGTGTGTGGGTGTGCACGCGTGTGCACGTGTGTTTGTGCGTGGGCACATGTGTGCATGTGTGTGGGGGTGTGCACATGTGTGCATGTGTGTGGGTGGGTGTGTACGTGTGTATGTGTGTGTGTGGTGTGCACATGTGTGCATATGTGTGTGTGCACGTGTGTGCATGTGTGTGTGCATGTGTGTGTGGGTGTGTGTGCAGACAGGGATGGAATTGGTCCATTTGGTCCTCTTGGGAAGACAAAAGGAGTCACTTGGTAGGGAAGGGAAAGAGCCGGCCCAGGGGCTGCCTTTCCATAATGTGCCAACCCCTGATAGAAGGATGTGGTACGACCTGAATGTCACTACTGGGCACCCCTCCCCAGTGCACGGGGTGAGTGGACCTAGGCCCTGGGCCTCCCTCTACTTTTGTTGGTGAAAGGATAGTGGCCAGCCCCAAGGAGCTTCCTGATGGACACTCCCTGGCCTGGAGTCCTACAAAGGCACTGACCACATCCAGCGGAGCCTCCGGGTCATGCTGCTGTTTGTACAGGGCGCGGAGGGTCATGTACCCTGCCCTGTGTGTGGGCAGCGTGAACCCACTGGTACCTATGTCACAGATGAGCCTCAGGAGGCAGTGGGGACCTGGGGAGTCGAAGGACTTCAGGACACCTCAGATCTCAGGCTGGGTGGCCCCGCGCTGGGTCTCAGGATGCTCATGACCCTTGCCAGGATGACCAGGAGCTAAAGAAGAGGAGCAGGCTGTCAGCACAGGAGGCTGCAGGCAGGGTGAGGGCAGGCTTTCTGAGGCCATTTGGGGCGGTTGCACCAGCTTTTTTAGGCCTGAGTGGTGGTAAAAAGGATGCTTACCCCATGCAAATGCACCAAGTCCCATCTTCTTGGTATGGTTTTCTTTCTTTCTTTCTTGTACTGGGGATTTAACCCAGGGGTGCTTTATCATTGAGTCACATTCCCATCACTTTTTAGTTTTGATTTTGAGACAGGGTCTCACTGAGTTGGTTAGGGCCTTGCTAAATTGCTGAGGGCAGCCTCAAACTTGCAATCCTCCTGCCTCAGCCTCCCCAATCACTGGGATTACGGGTGTGTGCCACTGTAACTGGCTGAGTTTCTTTATTTCATGATAAACAGTCTGAAAGGAGGTGCCCAGTCTGTCTGGTACATAGCTGGAACTCTCCAGGTGGGCTGGGGCTTCTCCATCTGTACTAGCCTGGTGCAGGGAGGTTCTGGCATGGAGCCCTGAACCCAAACCTGTGTTGATCCTTGGGGAGAGAAAGCACCTTGAAGCCCCAGCCTTGGCTCTTGCGAGACACCGAGTGCCTGCCTGCTTGGTGACTGATGTGCTCGGGCGAGACCCCTGTAGACTTGTAGGACCCCATTCTTTCAGAACATCAGGTTCCCTGCAAAGGGGGCAGCTCCCCTTTCCCTAAAGTCAGCCCTGCTGTGAGCCAGGTTTTCCACAATTTGCCATCCGAGGGGATTCAGCTTGTGGGTGGGGACAGGCTCTCCACTAGGACAGGGGCAGGGACAATGGGGGGCAAGAGAGGCAAACTACTACAGCCTGTGTGTGGAGAGGGAGCAGCTCAGAGTGGGCAGCTCGCTGGCCTCTCACCTCACTGCAGGGTGGTGGGGGTCTGCATGGTGGCCTGAGGGACTCACAGGGCTGCCGTCCAAGGTGTGAAACATGGGGGGAGCATCTTCCTGGAGGCATAGGGAGCAAGCGCAGAAGGGAGCTCGGACAGGTGCCGCTCACTCTGGGAGGGGTGACCCATCAGGGGAAGGGCTGTGACCCAGACCCCGGCGGAAAGGTGGGTGTGGCAGGACAGGAAAGAGCCCTGCGACAGGAGAGGGCAGAGTTCAGAGCCAAGGAACTGGAAGACTCCCAATCCTGCAGAGCCAGGGCAGGCTTCACCAGAGGGACCTCAAGCAGAGGAGAGGGAGAGCCCGGATAGCTGGAGGCCCTATGGGAAGGAGGCGAGGCAGGAATCAGAGCAGGAGGCAGGAAGGCCACAGGCGGTTTGCATAAAAACCAAAAAGACTAACTAGGCTTGAAATAGAAGCAAGCATTTTCAAGATCAAAGACACAGTGAATGTGGAGCATCCCAGCAAGTGAACACCCTGGTGACCCTGGACCGCAGCCTCAGTTTCTCTGAAATGGCCTCTTTCTGCTGTGTCATTGAAGATCAGGACAGAGGCCAGAGCAGCAACACACTCCTGACATCCCAGCTACTAAAGAGGCTGAGGCAGGAAGATTGGAAATTCTAGGCCATTCTGGGTAAATTAGTGAGACCCTTGTCTCAAATTCAAAAACAAAAAGGCTGGGGATGTAGAGAGAGAGAGAGGGAGGGAGGAAGGAAGGAGGGAGAGAGGGAGGGAGGGAGGGAGGAAGGAGGGAGGGAGGGAGTGGGGGGCGTGCCCTGTGAGCTGGGTTCTGGGGGCAGCGGAGGTCGGGCGGGATGCTGAGGGCCGGGCGCTGTGGGTCTGAGGACAGGTCATGGGGGTCTCTGCTCTTCCCTTTTGGTTTTAACATGAACCTCTGACTGCTCTAAAATCAACTCTTAAAAAGCTTAAACTAAAAAAGAAAAACAGAACAGGAATCGACCACAGGAGTCCCAGATGGGGGTCTGCGGGCAGACGCGAGCTCTTGGACAGCCCGTTCTGGATGCATCGCTCTCCCACACCCTCCCTGAGTTCCGGCACCATCTCTGGCCTTCAGATGACCACGTTACTCTGTGCCAGCCCCTGGTCCACACCAGAAGCAGCCTCGCGTTTCCCAAGTCGAGCTGCGATAGCCTGGCAGAGTGGGCAAGGCTTTCCTCTCACCCGCAGCCTCGGGTCGCAGCTGGGGGCGTGCGTTGCTTTACTCATGAGGAATGCTCAGCCGCGGCAGCCGGGGCCTGCTCGCTTCGCTTCCACCAGCAGCAAGGGGTTTTCCCTGCAGGTGATGTGGGCCAGGGCCCTGCAAGACACGGGAGCTGTCCAAAGGTGAGGTCTCTGCAGTTTGCTTCCTCCTTCATATTTTCCTGGGGTATATCAATCTTCTATCCTGAACATATATTGCCTTTGCAATCAGAAAATAGGAGTTCGATCCCTAACGTGGATGCGGTCTCTGTACCACCTGACCCTGGGGAGAAGCAGGCTGGGCACTAACCCAGCAGGAGGGCTAGGCCGAGGCAGCCTGGCGGCCTCCTCCTTCCCTGGAGCTGATGCACTTCCCTGCTTTTCCATGATGAAATGGCCTTTCTTTTAAAGCAGAAACTGCTTCACTTTAAAATTGAAAGCTGGGCACAGACCAGCTGCCTGCAGGTGACCTCAGGAGTGCTTCCCACCTGCAGGCTGGGTCTGGGCTGGGAGCAGGGTGCTCTTCAGAGGCGACGCCCACTCTCTGGGGCAGGGTTGGGGAGTGGGCAGAGAGCCCAGGGCTCTTTCTCCAACCGGAGTTGGCGGCAGAACCGGAGCAAGCAGGCCGAGGCTGTGTGTCTGGGTGGAAGAGCTCGGGGTGACTCCAAAGCACTCCGAGGGGTGGCCACTGAGGCACCGACTAGCGACTCACACCTACAGCCCGGGTCCGAGGGGTGTGTGGGGACAATGCAGGGCCAGGCCCAGCCTACCCTGGCTCCCAGGGAACTCAGCTGCTGGCCACCTCGCCCCGTCAGGGATGGGGTCCTGCACTTCCAGGTCTGAGGGGATGGGAAGCAGTGGACTGAGACACCACGTTTCTGGCTCCCTGGCTGTGCCTCACACTCCCGCGCCTCCCACACTCCTCACAGGGCCCTGCCCATAGCCCTGGGATGTCCCCAGGGTTGACCTCCATGTGGTAGCATTAAGGTGAGGCTTGGGTTCTATTTGCTAGGGAAGGGTGAGGACCCAGGGGTGCCTGTGGCCTGCCCGCCCATTCCCTGTGCTCCTGGGGACCCCACATAGAAACGGCCGCACACTGGATCCAAAGGACCCCTGCCAGCAGCTGCAGGAGCCCCAGGAGCCCTGGTGGCATGTTATGGGGGGAACCAGAGCCCACTGGCCAGGTCTTTGGGCAGAGATGCCAAGGACCAAGAGGGAGATGAAGAAGGAGGCCAGTGGGTGGCAGGCCACTTAGAGGGAGGGAGTTCTGTCCTCCTCCCTGAGGGACAGCAGTTTCAGATGTTGCTGGGCATTCTGCTCTGGAGACCAGTCCCTCGACTTTTCATGTCCATCATGTGGCCTAGTGGAAAAACGGGGTTAAGAACAGAGACCTGGCTGCCAGTGCGTGCCCACCAGGGCTTTGCTCCTGCGGGCCTGCAGCATGCTTTGCTCCTGCTGGGTTGCAATGACTCCATATCTGGGGCTAGAAAACGCCATTCCACATGGAGATCCCAGTAAGCCCCTCCCCTGCCTGTGTTCCACCCGGCCCACCACAGGAGGACCCCTGAGGAGCCCAGCAGGACAGGATGTGATGTGCGTGAGATGACCCTGGGTCCTCCCTGCAACCCAGGGCCCCATCTCAACAGACACTTGCTACCCAGCTTGCCTCGCCCCTCCGCCCCTGCCCCATAGGTACCTCCTGTGGTCCATGGTCCGGGAGGTGCTGCCAGGGCTTGCTTTCTTCCAGAGGAGCTCAGTCTCTTTAGTTTCTCATCCTGCAGCTCTGTGGCTCCCACATGGACATGGGAGCAGAGGCCTGACTGCTTGGGGGCACTGGCGGGAACCCAGGCAGGCAGGACAGGATAGCCCCCGCTAGAGGTAGGTGAGTTCAGCTCCTGCTGCTCAGGGATTCCTGGCTTTCTGGATGACATCAAGGACCCTCTCTTGTGCACAGGAGGAATCATCCAGCGGCAGCCTCTGTCCTCCAGTGCCCTGGAGGGCTTTTCTGGGGGCGGGCACACGTGCCAGCAATATGGCCATGTGCTGCCTTGAGTCAGACATCTTTTTCCTTAGGAGGAAGTGCACTGGGCTGCAGCTCTGGGTCTAGTGATCTTCCAGCCAGGCTGGAGCGCCGCTGGTGCCCCACCACGACGTTCTTGATGGCCAGGGCTCCAGGGCTCTGACCCAGTGCTCTCTGCTAAAAATCAGAGCTCTGCTTGTGCTAAATGGGCTTCTTGATTTGATTCTGGGATCATCCACCAGCCTTGTCCAGAGGCTTAGCTGCTCCTTGGACAAGTTCAGCCTTCCCAAGCTGACAGTTCCATTTTCAGGAGCTCTTGCTGCAAGGACCCGTGCCCAACATTGTCTGTGTCCTGCTGGAGAATGCAGGCCGAGGTTGGCTGGGATGGCCACTGCTGCTCCACCCGGTGGTGGGGCTGCCAGCCTCAGCAGAGCCGGCTGCCAAGGTGGGGCCTCGCTCAGACCAGGGGGCATGGGGCTCCTGGCAGCTTCCCCTGCCGTGGTGTCCTGCACTCCAAGGGCCTGTGGGGCTGAGGGAGTCCCAGAGGTCAGGCTCCGGGGGATGGTGGAGGGTTGGTGGAAGTGCTAGGCAGACATGGCCCACCCTTCCCCTGCAAGCCCCCAGCTTGGTCATGAGGATCAGCACATTTGAAGACCTGCCCCAGGTTGAGTTTCTCAGGATGTGTTCACACTTGTCCTCCCTCGCTGGGGAATGAGATTGGACAGGCCTTTCCTGCACTTTTCCCGTCTGGCTTGTTTTAATGGCCTCCAAATAACTGGGGGAGATTTCCCTCTTTGCGGTTGAAGGTGTTAAACGGGTGCCCTTCAATAGATGAATGGATAAAGAAAATGTGGTATATACATTTGATGGAACATTACTGAGCTTTTTAAAAATTTAAAAATTGTAT
This sequence comes from Sciurus niger, assembly GCA_020740815.1. NCBI lineage: Eukaryota > Metazoa > Chordata > Mammalia > Rodentia > Sciuridae > Sciurus > Sciurus niger. The sequence continues at coordinate 51,786 of JAHUXG010006044.1, read as the reverse complement.
TTGTTCTAATTAGTTCTATATAACAGTAGAATGCATTTATACATTTTGATAAATCATACATAAATGGAGTGTAATCTCCCATTTTTCTGATTGTACATGTTGCAGGATCACCTTGGTCATGCAGTCGTACATGCACATGAGGTAATGATGTCTGTTTCACTCTCCTATCCTTCCTACCCTACACCCCTTCCCCTCCCTTCACTCCCCTCTACCTAATATGAAGTAACTCTATTCTTCCCCATCCCCTCACCTTATTGTAAATTAGTGTCTGGATATCAGAGAAAACATTCGGCCTCTGTTTTTTTGGGACTGACTTATTCCACTTAGCATGATATTCTCTAGCTCCATCCATTTACAGGCAAATGCCAGAATTTCATTCTTCTTTAAAATGAGAAATTATACCTCATTTATGGATAGTATACCAAAGCACATAAATGCATTGTCATGTATAACTAATTAGAACAAATAAAACATTTTTTAAAGGTGTTAAAGATCCTGTCTCCTGAGCACAATTACAATGGCGATTCAATTTCAACATGAGGTTTTCCTACCCCTCCCCCCATGCTGGGGACTGAGCTCAGAGCCTCATAGGCTAGGCAAGCACTCTACCACTGAGCTGCACCCAACCCCTCCTGTCAGTTTTAAGGGACATTTAAACCACACGCACTGTGCAACATATGTATCTATTTCCACATGCTACATACATGGTAAGTAGTACATTCAGTATAGTCCAGTTCTAAGGATTTCTAATTTCCAATACACATTATTCTTTAAACTCATTTGTCATTTAAAAGTACTTACTCTGTTTTTCAAATAAATGGTGATTTATAAAGATTCTGTTAACTTAAATTATTGAAGTTATTTGTAAAATCTTGTTTGACTTCAAATTACTTCAGTCTGAAAACAGTTTACATGGAACCAATTCATTGCAATTTGCTAGCCAATTTCACGTAGTAATGTGCAGTTATTTCGTAAACTTTCCCTGTGCATTTGAGGACAGGAAGGTCCACAAGCCAGAGGGATGCCCGTTCTCTTCGTCCATGCAGCCACATGAATGCCACCTAAGCAGCAGCAGCTCACAGTGCTGGGGTGGAGACCAGCTCCTGGTGGAACCCAGTGCTTCTTAGAGCCCAGCCCACCTCTGGCCTCCCAAGGCTGGTGGGACGGGGTGGGCTCTGGCGGAAGCTCTGGCCTCTGCCTCTGCACTTGCTCAAGGTGGCCTCAAACCACTTCTTCATCAGTGCAGTTGCTTCAGAGTCGCGCCCCAGGCCTTTGCAAACAGCCCTCTCCTGGAGGCCTCCGGACCCACAGGTCTGACGAGGCTTGCCCTGCTCAGGCTGAGGGTGGGGGCCTGTGCTGGTCTGTGTTCACCTGTGGGAGAAGACACGGGTGCCATTGCGTCACGTTAGCTGGAAGAGTGGCTTCCGGTGGGGGCCGAGCAGGCTCCCGCCTCCCCCTTGCACTGCCCTCTCCTCCCTGGCCAGCACAGTGGTCTGGGCTCCAAGCATCCAGGTTGGCAGCTCTGGTCTGACTGTGTCTTCAGCCCTGGTCAGCACAGGGAAGAGGCCTATGTGAACTGGGCTGTCACCCTTTGCTGCTGTGGGCACCTCTGGCTCAGCTGGCTGATTGAGTCTGGGTGGGTTTGCCAGGGAGATAGGCCAGGCTCTTGTGTGGGACCCAACCTGGACGCTGGGTCTGCCTGCTGTGGCCTGGTGCTGAACAGCCATCGAGGCTGGCCGCCCCTCCACCCTACCACTACACAGAGAAGTCCGCTGGAGATAACCCAAGCCAGCTCACAGGCAAACACCAGGGAGAACGCCCTTCCGACCACGCCTCTCCAAGAAGTCTGGTGCAGTTACCAGACTCAGCGCCCTCGGGACTTAGAGCCCTAGGCTCCGTGTTGCTCTGCCTCCGTGGGGTGAGCCCAGAATCTACTCTGCCATGAAGAGTCTTTCCGCTTCCTTAAGTCTCACTGTGGGGCCACGGCACACTGCTCTGCCCCAGGCCAGACACAGATGGCACGTGGAGCAGCCCCCTCGAGGCCACTTGGCCACAGATTCATCCATGGTGAGGCTCAGCTTATGACTCCAGGACCATCCGGGTTCCTGATGCTCTGAGCAGCTGAGGGTGGTCAGTCAACAGTGATGGTGACCATGACACCAGGGCCCCTGGCAGGGCCTCCTGCAGCTACGGGGCCATGTGCTGAGGACAGAGGCCCAGTCTTCTCAATGGGGCTGCTCCAGAAGACCCCGGGGCTCCTAGAGAGATACCCAGAGGATTCCCTGAGCCTGGGGCTCCCTCTGCTGAAGCCCACCTTCAAGACACCCCCCACGCTCACCCCTCCTGCTCAGGTCCACATGCAGGATGGAGTACAGAGTCTGAGGGCGGGCGGGGGAGAAGCCCTGCCCTGGGGCTGTGGGGCCAGCAAGGTGCCCAGGAGGCGGAGGAGAACTGGGGGCCCGGAGGGAAGCAGGACGTGGACAGGAGGAGGCTGCAGCCAGGCCTGCAGACACCAGGGCCAGGAGCCTCTCTCAGAATCTGGGCAGGTGACGGCATCTCAGGTGAGTGAGGATTTGTGCTCCCTGCTGATGGTGGGCAAAGGGTGGAAGGCCCAGCATGGGCGCATGAGAGCCCCGATGCCTCGGATGCCACAGAAGCTGGAGGGTCGCTCAGGGACAGCTCTGCAGGGGTCTGGGACTATCAGGGGGCCTCTGTAGGCCAGGGCGGCAGCTCTTGTTGCCACCCCTCCTCTGAAGACTGGAGCCACTTGATCACCATGAACAGAGGACCACTGCTCATATCCACCCGGCGCAGCTGTCTTGCACGTCCCCCGGAATTCTAGATGCGAGCGGCGGAACTGCAAGGGAGACAAGGAAAGCTCCCACGTGGTGTGTGTGGCAGAGCTGCAGAGCAGTCCAGGGGGATCTCACCTGCCCTGCGGACCAACAAAGGGATCTCATGTACACACACTGGGGCAGAGAAGGTGCAGCACGGCCAAGCCCCGGGGCAGGAATCTGTGGCTCAGGGAGGGACGGCCTCTCCAGCTGCCTGGCTGGGTTCTCCCAGGGATGGCCGAGGCCCAGGGGAGTGGTCTGGGTTCAGCACAGGTCTGGAGGGGCCAGCAGGCAGGAGACTGGCCCCTTGGTCATTGGGCCCACTGCCCCACCCCCACCATTAGTGTCCAGTGTCCCCAAGCTTGTGGCCATGGTCAGCTCATCCTGCAGCTATCCGCACACGCGTCACAGTGCTGGGGAAGCCCCATGTGTAAAAGTTCCGTGTCCCACCTCGACCTGAGTTCGTGTCCCGTGAGATGGAAGCTCCTTCTGGCAGGTCAGGAGGGAACCAAGGGGCCCAGGCTTAGCCACTGGTTCCCAGGTGAGTGAGAGCAGCACCAGCCTGCGGCACTGGGAGGACAGAGGGAGACACCAGAGCAGAGGCTGGCGCTTGCCACACAGGACAGAGCTCCTCTGCAGCGGCTGCAGACTCTTCCATGGGGAGCTGACCTTCAGCCCAGTGACATCATGGTGAGGAGCTGGTCTTTCTTTGTAAGTAAGGTCGGGTCCTCATCTGCATTTAGGGTCTAGACTGAAATCCCCTCTAGAATCCAGGCAGGTGGGAGACCCACACCTCTCTGCCCAGCCTTGGACTGGTGGCCTAACAGGGACCCGAAAGTTCCAAGCCACCCAGTGGCTGCCCTTGAGTGCTCAGGGCCAAGCCCCCAGGGCAAAGGGGTCCCCAGGGCAGGCATGTTGGTGCTGGGGGCTAATGAGGAGGGCTCTGTCCCTGGACTTCACGGCCTCCACTGCTCCCCTCGGGACTCTTCTAGGACCCAGGGCCTTCCCTGGTGTGGGCCTGTCTGTCTGAGACTGGGCCCTCCCCCAGCTCTATGAGGACTTGGTGGGGGTTCAGTGCAGGGGTGGCTGTGGCTGGGGTCTGTGGGACGGTTTGTGCCCACTTCTCCCTGGGGGCTGTAGGCCTTGCTTAACCCTGGACTCTCCATCATCAGCCTTTACCCCAGTTGTGATGCCCCGGAGTCCAACTTTGCTGCCCAAGGTCCTGAAGGGCAGAGGGTGCCGCGCAGGACATCTCTCCAGCCCCTCCTTGCTCCCCCAGGGTTCTGTGCCCACAGTAGGGAATGGAACCAGGAGGCCCAGGAAGCTGGCTGAGGGAGATGCTGGGACCTGGTGGCTTCAAGCGAGGGGAGCCCGCCACTGCTGACCTGCTCCAGTGGGGGCTCGTGGTACCGGAAAAGTCCAGGGTCAGAAGCCACGGGGAACCCCCAGGGCCATTTCCCCATGCAGGCTGGGCTTCGTGGCTGCTGCAGAGGGGCACCTGGCAGGAACCTGTCCACCAAGCACTGCCTGTCCATCTGGGCTCCCAGAGCTGCATGGGGGACTAAGGCCTCTTCTGCTGCATGTCAGGCCCCCCGGCCTCCTGAGCCACAAGTGGGGGACAAGGGGCAGGGTCCACCTTCTGGTCCAGGCTCCTTCTGTCCAGCCTCAGTGTTTGGGACCACCCTCCCTCTGGGCCTGGAGGCTGAGCAGCTCCAAGTGGGTGCCCCTGCTGCTTGCTAAGGAAGCAGGGGCGTCCCAGGTCCCCGGCCACCACACCAGGCAGAGGCGCTGCCAGAGCCCAACAGTCCAGGCCTCAGTGTAGCCAGGACAGCTGCGGAGTGTGGACAGCTGCGGAGTGTGGGTCTGCTCCTGTGGTGGGCGCCCTGGCTTTGGCACCGTTGCCAAGCTGGTCTTCAGCAACCTCCACCCAGGCTACCTCAGAGCATCGGCGAAGGGTGTACGCTGACCGGCCTACCACAGGGCTGTCCCCCACGGCCTGGCTGATGGCTGCATCCTGTGTGGCATTCTGGGAGTGGGGGCTGGGCAGGATCCTCCTGCAGCCTGTAGGTGTCCCAAACACAGGCTGGGGTGGCCTCTGGCAGGAGATGTCTGGTGTCTGAACTGGTGATCTTTCTCTTGGTGCTTTGGGCCTGGGAAGGGGAGGGACCCCAGCTGCTTCTGTGGGTACAGGTCAGTCGCACCAGGTAGGACGGCCCAGGAAACAACCCACGTGCTCCCTTAGCTCACTGCAGTCTCCTGGCCAGCCGGTGCCGTGTGCTGCGCTCTGTGCATCTGCCCTGCCCCGTGGCCCCTGGTGGGTAGGAGGAGCAGGTGAGTTGTGGGCCCCTGACCCTGCCAGCTCCTCATGAGTCCCCAGGGCTGCTCCTGCGACCAGTCTCTGCTGCGTGCATGTCGGGGGCAGCCTTGGGAGACAAGGAGGGAATGGAGGCAGCCCCCAACCGGAGCCCTTCTCGCTGATGAGGGTCTGAGCAGCTGCCGAAAACTAACGTCAGCCGGAGTCCTGGTTTTCAGAGTGCAGTATAAGCCGGCAGCTGACAGACGAAAAGGTTGCTGCTGATTAATTCTGCTCTAGTGAAATGCCACTGGGCCGTCAGACACGCACTGCCTCTGTCTGCAGCTGCAAATGGATTATTGATCACTGGTAGGAGCTCCTGGAAATCTAAAGAGCACGGCACCTCCTCCACGGGCCGGACTGCAGGACAGCAGGCCGCTGGGGCTCTCCTTGTGGAGCCTGGAGGTAGAGACATGCTGGGCCAGTTACTCATGGTCTCTTCCCAGGTCCAGCCTGGGCTCAGGACACCCAAGGAGTAGCCCTCAGGGCTCCACAGTCTGCATCCCTCCTGGGACCTGGGTTCCCAGGACACAGCCCAGCTGGAGGCAGGTGTGGTGGAGCAGGTGCTTCACGCCTGGGTTCTTGGACTCTAGGAGGTGCCACATGCCAGCAAGCCCGGAGTTCTTCCCTGGGCCTGGCCCTCAGTCCTTCCTGGAAGGAAGATGCATGTGTTGAGTCATCAAAAGGCACAAAGGCCAGGAGCATCCACGGGAGGAAAGACTGACCGATGCCAGGGTGGCGCAGGGCTGGTGCAACCCAGCTTCGGTCAAGTTCGAAAGAATGCAGCGTGAGGGACCAAGAACACAGACTCCTGTGACCTCCACAGTGCAGGTCCCCAACTCCAGGGAGCACGGGGACCCGGGCAAGGCCAGCGACATGGCACACGTGGCACACACAGCGTCTGCAGGTGTGCTCGCAAGCGCCAGCAGGCACACCCTGAGCACAACCGTCCACGGGCGCACACACATTCACACACGTGTGCACACGACCCACACGTGTGTGCCCTGAATCCCACACGGCTCACAGAGATCCTCCACCAGGAGAGAGAGCAGCAAACACGTGAGGACGGAACCATTTTCTAAGGAGAAGTTCATCTCCCAGTGCTGCTCTGGGCTTTCCCTGGACAGAGCAGGCGGCTTGGGAACGGGGCTGGGAAAGCCTAAGCAACAGAAGAGCGTTCCTTGTCTTCTCTTTTTTAGTTGTATGGACACGATACCTTTATTTTCTGTTTATTTTTGTGTGGTGCTGAGGATGGAACCCAGGGCCTCACACGTGTGAGGCAGGCGCCGGCTGCGAGACACATGCTGGTCCTGGGCCTGCGTGTTCCTTTGGGTTTGGTTCTGCAGTATTGGGAACTGAACCCACAGGTCCCACATGCCTCCTGCCCACGTCTCTCTGGACTTCCGTTCCTGTGTTTTCTGCTAACAAATTTCCCAGTTCACCAGTCTCTTGTCCTGCTGTGTCCACCTGCTGTTAAAGCCATTGATCCAGTTGTTAATTTCAAATATTGAATGATATAGTTGCAGAATATCCATTTGGTTTGATGATTTAAATTATGTAATTTTTAAGATTCCAATTCTTTGCTGAAATTTTCCATCTTTCCATTTAACTGAGTCCACCTTTTCTGCCACTATCTGTAACATACTCATAAAAAGTCCTCATCTGGGGCTGGGGTTGTGGCTCAGTGGTAGGTGCTTGCTTAGAATGTGTGAGGCACTGGGTTTGATCCTCAGCACCACATTAGAAAATAAATAAATAAGCAAACAAAAAAACGTTTTTTAAAAAGTCCTCATCTGCTCACTCTGACATCTGGATCACTATTGGGTTTGCCTCTAGAGATTTTTAAAAATTTTAATGAATAAATGAATTAACTCTTTTTTTTTTTTTTTAGTTGTTGATAGACCTTTATTTTATTTATTTATTTATATGTGGTGCTGAGAATTGAACTCAGGGCCTCACACATGTCCGGCAAATGCTCTACCACTGAGCCACACAACCCCAGCCCCCAACCCCAGTCCTTTTTATATTTTTATTTTGAAACAGGATTGCCTGGGCTGGCCTCAAACTTGTGATCCTCCTGCCCCAGCCTCCTGGGTCGCTGGGTTTACAGGTCGGAGCAGCTTCTGTTTCTCTCTCAGCAACTGGTCCTGGTTCTCGCCTGTCCCGTCACTACTACTGGCGTCCCTGGGCAGGAGGGCCCAGCCCCACAGCCTCGCCTGCCCCACTGGGAATTGCTCTGTCCTGCTGCCACCCTCCCTGGGGAGCAGCCCTCTGTGAAGCCCACTGGAGCCCCGCAGTCCAGAGGCACACACGTGCCAGCCTTGCGGGGGCGACTGCTTAGAGAAGTCATATCCTTACCCAGGTATCCACATAAATCAAGTTCAGACAGATCAAAGAATGAAAACCACGCTGTAAGCAAGCTGCAGAGTCTGTAATCACCACACCAGTTTTGAATTTGATACGAACTTACTGAGCATAAACCTACAGGAGGACCATGGAAGGCAAACAGGACGTGTTCAAGTGCCTGTGATTCGGACACACACGCTCCTTAAAAACGAGAGCCAGTTGGCAAACTGGGCAACTGTTTGCCGCAGATGAAGTCTCCAAGCCTAACGGACTCCAACACCCCGTGCAGACGCACGGGCTCTGGCCTGGCCAGCAGGCTTACCGCTGATGGTGGAAGGGCTGCTGGAGCAGAGGGTCCCTGGGTGTGCCCGGAAGGTTCCTCTTGCCCCCGTCCCCTGTCCCCCTTCTCTCTCTCCACACGGCCTTCCTCCGCCTGCTCCTCCCACCAGGATGCTCTGCTTCTCCTCAGGCCCGGAGCAGTGGGGCTGGCTGACCAGGGACAGGGCCTCTGAAACAGCCCAGACCAGCCTTTGCCCGCAGCTCGTTCACGCCAGGCGTTTCGGTCACCGCGACGAAAACTGACCAACACAACTAACAAGATGGACTGAATGTCTGGACGACCCTCTCGACCGCTGCAGCCGTCGGAGGACGTGAAGCAGAGCTGGGCGCAGTTTGCTGACTGCCAAGCGCCCTCTCCGCCCAAGTCCCACCCTACCTCCCTTACCACAGGTCAGCAGCCCAGCCGGCAGACACCCCTCTGCCGCGGCCCTTGGACCCTGCTTCCATTCCTGTTCCAGAATGTGTATGGTGAAACAGAACTCAGGGTTTGCAGCCAGGCTGTCCTTCAGAGGCAGAAGCCCTGCTTAGTCCTCTCTGGTCCTCTGTCTGTCCCAGACTGTCTGCCTAGCTTGACTTCTGGGCCCTGCAGAGACCCCCTCCAGTTTCTGCCTTACCCAGGCTGCAGCTCCCTGGCCCTCTCAGCTCCCGCTATTCTCTAGCCCTCTCTGCCCCAGGGCCTTTGCACTTGCTTCCTCTTCTGCCTGAGCAATCTCCTGAGACCCCCACAGTCCCTCCATGTTTTAGTCGGCTTTTTCACTGCTGTGACTAAATGGACTGACCAGCACAATTATAGAGGATGAAAGGCTTATTTGAGGGCTCATGGTTTCGGAGGTCTTAGTCCATAGAAGGCCGACTCCATTCCTCAAGGCTCCAGGTGAGGCAGTTGAAGAGTGTGGCAGAGGGAAGCGGCTCACATCATCAGGAAGCAGAGGGAGACAAATACACCTCCAAAGCTGCCCGAGTCCCACCTCCTGCAGCCACCCCACCACCTCAACTATCCCGGCTGGGAGGAACTCACTGGCTGGGCTGAGGCCCTCACGGCCCAGTCACTCCTCCCTGAACCTTGCTGCACGGTCTCTCACGTGAGCTTGGGGGACAGCCCTCCAGCCATGACACTGGTAGACCGGACCCTGCTGCCAGCACTCTGCCCTGCCTTCAGCCTGCAGGGGCAGTGCTGGTGGCCACTCTCTCCTGCCTGCTGCTCTGCCCCGGGACCCTGCCCGGGCCCGGCATGGCAGAAGTGAGAGGGGGCCTGGCTTTCCCCATTGCTGCCCCTGGCTGCACCAACCTGGCCCCGAGAAGTCCTGAGCAGCGAGCGTGGCAGGGCAGGCTGAAGGCCGGGGCTGGCACGCTGGCACTGTCCTGCGGCTCTGGGGTCCTGGGCGATCCTGTGGTTCCTTCTCCTCCTCGAGTCCTGCACAACACTGGTGCTGCAGTTCTCCACTAAGTAAGTCAGGGCTCCATCTTAGGAGGACGTGGACGAAGCAGGCCGAGTTTTCATCTGAGCCAAGGCCTGACAAAGCAAGGGGCCCGAGTCCAGCCTGAGCGGGCAGGCTGAGGTGGGCAGCCTGGGGTGGGCAGGCTGGGGGTCAGGCTGAGGTGGGCAGGCTGGGGTGGGCAGGCTGGGGTGGGCAGCCTGGGGTGGGCAGGCTGGGGGTCAGGCTGAGGTGGGCAGGCTGGGGTGGGCAGGCTGGGGTGGGCATCCTGGGGTGGGCAGGCTGGGGTGGGCAGCCTGAGGTGGGCCAACTGAGGGGCTCTGAGGGCCTCTGCTGATCCTGCCTGGCCTTGGGCAGAGAAAGGGGCCATGAGTATTCCTTGCCCCCAGCACCCCGCTACTTTGTGCAGGACAGGGGTAGGGTGAGGGTCAGCAGGCCAGAGAGGCCCCCAAGCTGCTCTGCTGGGGACCCTTGGGTCCACCAGGCCGCACGGCTCCTGGGCATCCTTCAGGGTCCCTGTCCTCCTGGCCTCCTCCCGCTCCTCTTCCATCTCTCCTCCCTGCGCTCCCACCTCACCTTGCAGACACGTGAGGGAGTGGATGGAGGGCACAAAGAGCCTGCTCTTCCCCTGTGGGGCGCAGTGTGGACACCAGTCCCTCAAGGCCAGCCAGGGCTCTGCCTTGCCCTGCAACGGGCTCTCTCTCACCTGTGGGTCGCTCCTGCCAGGCACCTCAGCCCTGACTCTCAGGCTGCCCGTCCCTGCATGCCCACGCACCCTACGAAGTCCCAGCCTCCTCCGGAGCCCTCCACCTTGGGGGCTCCCTTGGGGGTGCCCCTTCTCCCTTGCCCACAGAGCTCCTCTCTTGGCACTGCGGAACCTGCACCCAGTGCACTTGCTCATGGGCAGCCCAGGCGGGCATCCCCAACACTTGAAGACTGGAGGGGTGTGCAGGCTGCCGCAGTCCCCTCCCGGGTGACCTGCTATGTCCTGGCCAGGAGGCCGCAGTAGGCTGGACCACAGGCTCTCAGCTTGATGGGGAAGAGTGGTCCTGGGCCACTGGGAGTGCAGTAATGAGGTGTTGCGTAATCTCCTCCCGGGCAGCTCTCTGGGCCTTTGGAGTTAATTGTAATGTATTTCCAGAAGCAAATCTGGGGCAAGGTGGTGGGAATGGCCTGCGGGGAGGGGCTGGCCCCCAGGGCTCTGCACACTCGTGAGAAGTGCTCCAAGCCCTAACAGACATGCCCCGGGCAGGAGTCGGCTCTGGCTGGAAGCTCTGGGAATGGACGGCTAGCCCGCTCAGTGCCAGGCCTATGCCAGCCCTGCCTCTCCCCAGGTGCCTGAGCCCAGGGATCGCCAGCTGCAGAGCCTCCCCTCTGCTCAACCATGTCCCCCGGGAGCTGCTGGTTCCTTAGGTAGAGGTCCTGGACACTGCCCATGCCTCTCAGTGTCACCCACGGTGCCCACTGCACTGGGCTGCCTGAGGGGGGTCCCCAACTCAGTGGTTGACTCACGACTGTGGTGGGCTAGCAGTGGACTCAGGGCACACTTCTTTCTGCTCAGAAACGTGGGCCCCAGCAGCTGGGTCTCACGGGGGGAACCTCTCTGGCATCAGTGTCCCCAAGGGCATTGGAGGGGCACTCAGTGAGGCCAGGAGCTACCCAAAGCCCTGCTCACCTGTCTGGGCATGCTCAGAGGACCATGTCCAGCTTCAGGACTGGGCAGTGTAGGGAAGGGACGTGTGGTCCACCCAAGGACTGAAGGCTGTCAGGGAGCCAGTGTTTCTTCTGCCCACCGTGTTCCCTCCTGGCTGGGACAGGACACTCTGTCCAGTGGGGACCTGTCCTGAAAGCACACCCGTGGTCTCTCCCCATAGCACAGGGTGGGTGTGAGCCCGCGTGGGGCATTTAGGGTGGGGCTCTGCTGCCCAGGTTGGGTTCTGCAGAGTGTGTCCTTCTTGGGGGGCTTCTACTGCCCAGGACAGAGCAGAGAGAGGTGACAAAGGCAAGCTTGGTTCTTGGGCCAGGGCTGAGCCCCGGGGATCACTGGGCTTGGAGGCAACTCTGGAGAGGAACTGGCCACGCTCAGGGCCACAGGTTCCCACCCTGGTGAGGGAGATCAATGGCCTTGGCCAGCTGGGAGTCTTCTGGAAGGTCAGCTTGTAGGCTGCCCAGTGCTGGGCAGGGCATGGCCTTGGGCACGGGGGGTGGGTGGAGGGGGCACTGGGACTCTTTTAGAAAGGATTTGATATTTGTTATTTCAGAAAAGGCGTCCAAGACGTAACTGTGGGAAAGAGCAGAACTTTGACCCTCTCTCACGTATTTCGTGGCTTAGTCCTGTTTTTATTCTAGATCATACGGGGGCATGTGCTCCTTCAGCACAAGCGCCCAGGGGTCCTGCTTAGCTCCGCGCATGGAGTCCAAGAAGGCCTTGAGACCCAGGCCCTGGCAGCGCTGGTCACGGTGGAGTCATGCACCCAGAGCGGAGCCTGGCAGCTCGAGCTGGAGCCCAGTGTGGGCACTGCCTCTCCCCCAGGTGGCACCATTGCTGGCATGGTTCCGATTTGGGGCAGCTGGACTGGAGCAGGGGGAGCGTGCGGTGCTGGCCTGGGAGAGGTGAGGCTGACCCCAGGCTCGCGGCCCCCGCTGCCTGCCCTCTCAGAGCCAGGACAAGGCCTTGGGGAGGGACCCACCACCAAGACTCTGTGGGCCCCAGGTCTTTTTCTCACGTCTCACAAGACCCTGTGTGACCAGGTAGCCCAGGCCCCAGTGCCTCCTGTGGCCCCTGGGCCTTGGCTTCCCTGTGTGTAGGGTGGCCATCTTGATTTTGTGTGGGCTTCTAAAGGGCCCCAGAGCAGGATCCCCACGAGGTGCTGGCTTGGCCAGCACACTGGGAGGCCTCAGTGGGCACGGCGCGAGGGTCACTCGGGCTCCTCCTGGTGGGCTCTCCACAGCCTTGGAAGGTGGTGTTCTGCTCCCCCCAGGGTCCCACCAGGAAGACCCTGAGCCTGCAGGTCACAGCCCATGTGTGCTACTGCTGCCCCTCACTGGGGTGGCAATGTCCAGTTATGAGGGCACTTGTTCTCCATGGCCTCGTGAGCGGACGGCCACAGCCGGCCTGGCTTCCTCCTGGCCTGAGTACGCAGGCCGAGGAGCCGGTGAGGCTGAGTCCCCAGCTGGAACGGTGTCCTGCTGGAAGCCATGATGTGCAGCCAAGCCCAGGGGAAGGCTGAGGCTCCAGAGCTGACCCGGCCCTGGGTGCTGTTTAGTGGTGACCAACTTCCTAAGGGGGTCTGTCTGGGTAGTGGGGTGGGGGGGCGTGCACGGGCCTCCTGGATGCACAAGCACAGGAAGATGGGGTGGTGTGTGCACAGGAGGGGTGCTCCAGCTGGTGGCAGTGGTCACCGAGCTCTAGCCTGGGGCAGCATCCTGGGTGGACTGGGCAGGGCAGGGCCTGGTTCCACGTGCCTACAGAGCCATTTGCCCTGCTCTTCTCCGTGAACGAAGCCTGGGGGCCCAGACTCTGCAGAACTCAGCTTCGCCATCCCCCAAGGAAGGCTGGCACCCTTTGGGCAATAGGATTGGGGGCTGGGGAGCCTGCAGGGGTGGACAGGGAGGCTCTGCACTGGGCTGTGCTGGCCTTGGGAAGGTCTGGGGGATTGAGGCTTGGGTCTCCACACACAGCCATGCTGGGCCAGGCCTGAACAGGGGCTGGGGCCAGAAGGAGGGTGCTCGGAGCTCTGGACCACTGGCCCCAGGAGAAGGGTGTGCGCAACACAGCTGAGCCCACCCTGGACCATCCTAGATGGGGACTCACTTTCTGGGATCCTCCTGGCCCTGAGCCACAATTCACAGCAACAGAAATGAGGCCTGGCCCTGACAGTCAGTGGTCTCCTAGCCCCCGGCGCGCCAGGCTCACTCATCCCAGCAGCTGACGGTCCTGGGCTGGGCACCCTCCCCCTGCCTGGTTGGGTGGGTGGGGCCTGCCTTAGCCTGCAGAGCATCCTGGAAGCTTCCGGGCTGGGGCAAGCCCAGGCTCCTCAGGACTCCCGGGCCAGAGGAGAAAACCAGATGGGCCTGCTCAGAGCTGGCCCAGCCACTTCCTTTCCCACCACCAGGGCCAGCAGCAAGTGCTGTCCTGAGAGTATGGCCTCAGCGGCTGTCTTGCCTCCAGGAGGCCTCGTGCCTGGGGCAGAAGTGGGGACACCCAGGCTGTCCTGTCCTGCTCTGGGAGAAGCAGCCCCTGAGCCCCAGGGGCCCAAAATAATCGTGGGTGTTGTGGAGCATGGAGGCCCAGGGGCAGGGAGCCAGGGTCCAGCTCAGACACCAGGCAGGTGCTACACCCACAAGGCCTCAGTTTCCCTTGCACCTGCTCAACACTGACATCCCACTCAGGAGTCTGGCTTCACTCTCAGCCCCACGTTCCTCTGACTGGGCAACCCCAGGCCTGCCCAGTGCCCATCCAAATCTGATCCCTTAGCCCCGCTGCCCTTGTCCAGCTGTCCCTGCATTTCCCCAGCAGAGCAAGCAGGGGACACTTGCTAGAGGAGGAGGGTTGTCCCTGGACAAAGCATGAGACAGCTCCACCGGCCAAGGGAGGCCAGGCCATTTCTCCTGGGAGCCTGGGCTGCTTCCAGGCCTGGAAGAAGAAGCTGGCTCTCGCCTCAGCCGAGAACACGAGGGCCTGGCAGAGCCCGCGCAGCCCTTCCAAACATGTGGGCAGCATAAGGCAGCTCTGAGCGCGGCTCCCCTCAGCTGCCAGGGTGCACCGGTGTGTCAGGGCACTGCCCGTGGGCGTCTGGCAACAGGGCGGGGCCACTGCCCACATGTGTACTCTGCTGAGCCTCCAGTTCCTGCACGGGGGCACAGGTCCTGAAGCTTCAGTGGGCGAGGGTGGCACTGTCCTGGAGAGCCTAGGTTTGGATACAGAGCTGCCCCTGAGGCTGTGACCTGGGCCAGCGACTTGCTGACCACGGCCAGGAGTGAAGATCAGTGGCTGCACAGGTAGTTTGCTCCCATTTGCATGTGCCCTGAATATCACCGGAAACCTGCTTTGTCAGGGCAGATCACCTGCCAGGACTTGGGACCCCGCCTGGGGCCTGGACAGCCCCCGGGGAGCTGCCCTGGTTGCCCTGGGCTGCTCTGATGGCCTGGCTTTTCACTCTGCTTACTGCTACCTGGAGCCCCTGGCCAGAGTCTGGCCACACACAATTCTGGTACCCCAAGTCTCAGTTAGCTGCTGGCAGAACAGGGTGGGGTACTGGCCCTGCTCTGGGGTCTAGTCTGAAGATAGGAACTGCGTGTGTGAACGTCCCCTCCCCTCACACCCTGCCTGACAAACAGACAGAGCAGCCCAACACCAGCTGGGCCACACTGGACGCCCAGGCCCACTTCCTTTTCCCCAGACCCTCTCCCAGAGGTTTCTGGAAGCTGTTGGTGTCTCTGGAGAGGACAAAGTTGGGAGGAGGCAGGAGACCAAGGGAAAGGCAGCACCAGGCACCCCTGGCATGGACTCTGGGGGTGCATATGGCATGGGCTCCATTAGGTCGTTTCTAAGTTAGCAAAGGGATGATTGGACTCCAGGGGCCCAGGAATCCATTGCCAGGGCTCTCCAATGCACAGGAGGTGAAAGGGTTGTCCAGCCACCCAGGGCCATGCTTCCTGAACCGTGGTCATAGCAGACTCCGGAGGGCCTAGACATCCGCTCTGCTTCCCGTTAACTCATCCTGGCAAAGGCATCAGATGAGGCCTGACTTGCAGTGACTTCTGGCGGCCATCTGAGGTTCCTGCTGCCTGTCTTTGAGAGGGCAGCAGCCTGACCCCCCCGAGCTCTGGCTGTAGAGTGTTCTGGGTGTCTCTGGTCACTCCCAGAGCTCATCATTCGTGGGGGAGCAAGCGTGACTCAGTGCCACGTGGCCTGTGGACCCACAGTGTGGGGCAGGGTTGACCTCCTGAGAGCGCTAGGTCTGCCCCCAGAGCGGCTCCTCTCCAGGTCCCCCGCTGCTCTCCCACTGCCCCTCCTCCTTAGTGCCCCTGGTCGGTCTGTTCTGTCCTACAGAGCCCCCTCTGTGGTCTCCTTATTTGGGACCACGCATCCGTGGCAAGGCCTTCTGAGAAGCTGCAAGCTTTCTGTTCACGCTGGGATGCGACTCACACAGTTCCTGGGGCCCCTGGAGTCCAATCATCTCTCTGTCTCATTTAGAAACAACCTAATGGATCTAATTCTCTGCTCTCCCCAGAGAAGTGCCGCCATCTGTCCTGGTTTCGGCGGCTCCTCCCCTTCCCTCCAGGAGGAGCAGAGGACCTGATTCCAGGCTCGTCTGGACAGGGCGGGAGATGTGGGAGCTTGAGCCCCGCGACCCATGCGGGGCTCAGCTGGACTCCACTCAGACAGCTGTGCCATGCCTGCTCTGTAACCTGGGACAAGTTCAAGGGGTGGTGGTGCCCAGTAGGGTCTCTTGGACAGGCAAGGACACACAGGCCCCTAATACAGTCAAAGAATGCTCACATCCTCCAGGTGCAAGCCAAAGTCCCCTGCAGCTGGAGACCTGGCCCACATCACCGTCTTCAGCCCTGGCTGCCAGTCCACCGCCAGGCTCAGGGGTCCTTCAGGGAAGCCTCCACTCTGGGGTCAATGGCCCAGGTGTAATGCCCCATGTGGGGCACAGTGCCCAGTCGGGTCCTGTCCATGTGTGGGATGGCCCTCATTCATCAGCCTCACATCCCCAATATTCCCGAGCAGCAGCACAGGAGCTGGGGACCTGAGTCAGGGGGACCAGAGGATGGAGAGAGATAGGGAGGAGGGGCTGGGGGGCCCTGGGCGGGGAGGGGGAGAGGAGGCCTCCTCAGAGGAGGGGGCCAGAGGGGGAGAGTGCTGCTGGCCAGTGGGAGAAAGGGAGGGAGGGGTGGAGTGGGGAGGGAGGAGGAAGGGGGCCAGGGAGAAGGGTCTGGACCTCCTGCAGAGTGCCAAGGCTCTGGTGTGTCCCACAGGTTCAGAGGATGGGGACCTGACCACTGCCTCTCTGGTCAGGCACAACCCAGAAGGTCCCTCACTGACCCTGGCGGAAAGAAGAGCCCACCAAGACCAGCTGCCTGGCCTGTGGCTGCTTCCACCCTGTCAGCAGGGACAGGGCCTCTGCTGAGAACAGAGGTTGCTCTCCACAACTGCACCAGCCAGGCTGAGGCCAGGCCAGGATGGACTCTCCTGCCATGGGTCCTGCTGCAGCCTGTGCAGACCTTCCCCACCCGCATCCTCCAGGGCTGCTGGCCAGATGCAGATGGAACCCTGGACTAGCCCTGCAATGGGAAAACCTGGATAATGATGGCTTCCTGAGCACCAGAAGAAAGAGGAGCGAGTTGCTGTCCTCCAGAGGGGGCCGTGGGACAATCTGAAGGGGGCCAAGTCCCCAAAGGAGCAGGGCCATGTGCAACGTGGCAGGCAGTCCCTTGCCACCCTGGACTCTGCATCGGTCTCCTCCAGGGAGGGTCTGTGCCATGGAGGAAAGGGTCAGGACCCTTCACCTTCCAGGCTGCACCTGTGGGGGGGAAGGCAGCTGTGGCTGTCCTCTCCTGACCTGCAGGGAGGGCCCCACCACCTCTGCAGCCCCTACTTTGTGCTGGCTGCCCCAGGTCAGCCTGCGCTGGACTCCAGGCAGGAGACCTGGGTTGGAGTGGGCACCAGGGCACTCCAGTGGTTGCCTTGGAGCAGAGCCTCTAAGGAAGACACCTGTGTGGTGGGCGAGCCAGATGCCCACCTAAACCATGGCCCGGGAACCTCACCTTACGTAGAGGGAAATCAAGCTTCCTGGCTGCCCAGGAGGTTCCAGGGTGATCACAGGGTCCTGAGATATGAAGAGGGTGGGGCGTGGAGGGCCAGGGGACATGAGAGCACAGAGTCAGAGATGCACCGCTGGCCGGGCAGCAGGGGAGAGGCCTGGAAGGGGCAAGATGACAGATCCCCTGGAGGCTCCAGAGAGAAGGCAGCTCTGACCACACCCCACACTGGCCCAGGTGGCTGTTGGCTTTTGGCTTTGTTTTGCGTGTGGTGCTGGGTTTCAGTCCAGCGACCAACACAGGCTAGGCACGTGCCTGCTGCCAGCTGCGGCCCAGCCCCAAACTTGTCTTCACAGTTCGTGTGCTAGTCCAGCAGCCACGGGAGGCTCACAGGCCTCCACCTGGAGGCCGCTCACCGCAGAGCAGAGCAGAGCCCAGGAGCACCGTGCACGGGCTGCAGGCCGCAGACCACCACAGACCACAGGCTGCGTGCTGCCCCGGCTGTGAGCACCCTGCCCACACCTGCACCTGAGGGCAACTTTTCCTCCCAGGTGTGTGCCACTTACCCTCCCCGTGATCAGAACTGGCACTGGGCAGCCTGAGCCCTCGGAGACTGGGGCGCAGGCCTCACCCTGCAGGACAGCTCGTCCCAAGGCAGGAGCCTGTCTGTGGTCACTTGGGGGCTGCACTGGGGCCAAGTCAACGGGGGACACACCCTGCGGCTGTCCTGCCCTGGAGTAGAAGCTGCGGCCCACCGCTCTGGGGTCAGGTGTGAGCCCTCTGGACTGGGTGGAAAGGGACGCCACCCCCTCAGCTCAGATCCAGTCCCAGGACGCTCAGTCCCCTGGAGACAGTGGTGAGCCTGCACCGCTGGCAGCACACACAGGGTGAGGGCGTGAGAAGACGTGCACGGCTCAGGAGAGGAGGTGGGGACAGGGAGGGGCGCCTGCAGCCCCCAGTGTGCAGGCGACAAGAAACGCCTGGGAGGAAGCTCCAGAGGCTGCCCCTGGGTGGGGGCGCCCTCTCTGGAGCGGGCACTGTGGGGCGAGGAGGGGCAGGGGCTTGGGTACCAGGGCAGTGCTCACATGAGCATGGGGTGCCCTCTGCTGGCGGACATGGGAGCGGCAGGGCTGGGCGGAGTTGGGCAAGGGTGGGGGGCCGCTAAGCCCACAGCAATGCCTTGTTCTCTGAGCCCCAGAGCAGCCTGGGGTCCGTGGTCTGGCTACCTCACTCAGGCGCACTTCTCCAGCTGAGCCAGGGGCCGTCCCCAGCAGCTGCGTCTTGGGGACATGCTCTCTCTGGGGCCCTTGTGTATGAGGGATGGGGACTCAGCCAGCAGAGCCCACAGCTGCTCAGGAAATCCAGCCTTGGCCACCTTGGCCTTCCCTGAGAGGCCAAGTCCTCAATCTGGCATGGATGACAGTGGTCACACACTGGGTGGGCAGCCATGCCACATGGGGTCCCAGAATCTCATGTCTGGTAATGGGTGGCCCCCAGAGCACACACCTGGGGCTCTGCCTCTGAGCACCTGGGTCCGCAAAGTGCCCTCCAGGATTCCCCAGGCTCCCAAAACCACAGACGTCATTTGTAGCTGATAGTTGATGTGCGGGCAGCTCTCCCTCACGGACTCCCTGCTGGGCAGCTCACAGACCCCCTGCTGGGCAGCTCACCCACAGGGTCCTGGTCATAGGCTCTGCTCCAGTTTGAAACTCCCCCCACAACCAGGTGGGCACCTCCATTCATGTCTAGGCAGGTGCTGAGCCTGCAGGGCTCAGGATCCATGATTGACCACCTGCTGGGCTGTCGTTAGTGGAGGATGAGAGTCCCAGATGGTCAAGTGGTGGGGAGGGGGCTCAGAAGCTACCATGCACCGAGCTGCTCCTTCCCAGTCGCCACCTGTCAGCAAGGACCAAGCCCAGGAGAAGGTGGCCGCTGAGGTCGGGATCTACAGGAGAGCTGCTGGTGGAGAGGAGGCAGGTCCTGGTGTCCTGCAGTGCGAGGGGTCCGCTTCTGGAGGCTCCACTGCCCCTTTCACCTGTAAACACGAAGGCCCCTCCTGAGCCTGGGAAGCATATCCGTGAGGCTGCCCCCCAACCTGGGCACTGTCCGCTGTCCAGCAGGCTGGTCTGCTGCCAGCTGGCGTGAGCATTGCCTGCAGATTGGCAGAGGCGTAAGGGGGCCCTGGCCTGGCAAGGGACAGGCTCCTCAGGGCCACTGTCTCCCGCCTGCCCCACTCTGGGTGGCAGGGTTTGGTTTATTGGGATGGTTCGGGGCAGGGGTCTGGAAGGACTCGTCACTGCCACAGCATCAGGAGGCTGCGTCAGGAGTGCCCAGTCTGAGAGGGGGACCAGCTGGAGTTCCGCTGTCACCTTGGCGAGCTGCTGTGCCTCAGTTTCCCATCAATCTCAGGGAGGAGCCCACCTTGCACTGTGGGCCTCTAATGTTGGGTGGGCAGAGTGTGCAGCTCCTTTTAGTCCTGAATGTGGAGAGGCAAGGGGGAGCACAGTGCAGGGGCCAGGAGGCCAGCCGTGCCAGGGCCACGGTGGAGCCAGCTTCCCACAGGGCTGGGGGCTGCCCTGATCCCGGGTGCTGCACAGATGGCTCTGGGTTCTGGTCAGGGCTCTGCACACCGCCCCTGGCCCCCGCCGGCAGAGGTCTGGAAGCACCAGGAGCCAGGAGTTGGGCTGGCAGGCTCCAGATCTCCAGTAGCTTCCTCTGTGGGAGGCGTGACTGAGAAAACAGCTGCCCTTTGTCGCGAGCAGATGTGGCTCTTCACATGGTCTGTCCACGTGCATCCAGCCCCCAACAGCACTGCTGTCACCTGTCAGGCAGTGTGGTTGCTATGGAAGCAGAGCTGTCCCCCCCATCCTCTCCAGGGATCCAGGCACCTGCAGAGGACATGCAGGCTTCCCCTCATCTTAGCTCCTCTCAGGCTGTCCTTGTCCTCCAAGCCAGCCTGCGTGGTGCTGGGCCCTGGGACAGCCGTGGCTGTCCTGCTGGAGACACACTAACTGTGGCACAGCAGGAGAGGGTCCTGGGAGCAGGCGGGGAGGTGGCGGCCACCATGGCACGGCGAGCACTGACGTTGCAGGGAAGCCTGTCCTGCTGGGCAGCGTGGCCAGCACAGCATCTGGGTGAGCCACCGTCCGTGCTCAGGGCCCAGCACTCTCCAGGAGGGGCAGTGATTGCCCTGCCCTGCCAGGGTCTGGAGACCTGTGCCCCTCAGGCCTATTCCCACTACAGGGCATGGGGGGGTTGCCAGAGGGACTGGAAGTCAGGCAAAGCAACCCCCAGGGCTGTACCCACCCCACCAGGGACTGTGCCTAGTGCTCTCTCGGAGGGGGCAAGTTCTCCATAGTAAAGGACAGCCATGTCCCCAACATTTCCAGCCCCACCCCTGCTCCATACTGGACCTTCCCTAGATCCCTGCCAAGGGGTGGGGCAGAGGGACAGCGTGGGAGCAGAGTGGAGATAATTGACCCCTGCCCACCAACTGAGACCTAACTGCACACCTAACCAACTGCACACCTAACACCCTCCCCACCCACGTTCACACCACTGGCGTGGGGGTGTCAGGGACCGAGGGTGTAGTTCTGGGAGTTTCCTGGGTTCTCCTGCCTGAACTTGGGGACCCCATGTGGCCACCAAGTGAGCCACTCTGAATTGTCCTCCTCAGCGGGGAGGTCTGAGCTGCCCAGCCCTGGCTGAGGACGTCCCCTTCACAGCTAACTGTGGCTTCTGCCACCAAAATGGCCTGAAGAGCTCAGAATGGCTGCACATTGCCGGCTGCTCAGGTGGACTGTCCTCATGGGTCCTTGCTTGGGCAAGAACACCACCTTTCACCCTCTGGGTCACAGTGGCTGAGGACACAGCCAAGCCAGGATGGGTAAGCAGAACCCCGCGGTGTGGCCCACCAGGATGGGCGGACGTGAGGGAGCCACGCTGGCCAGGAGACGGGCAAGGGCGGCAGCTTCCAGCCACCAGCGCAGGCAGGAGCCTGCTCTGTACCCTTTCTGCTTTGGTTTTGAAAAAAGTGCTGTTCAATCTGCAATAGTCCTTTTAGACTTCTGGGCGGAGGGGTTTTCAACAGCCTTGCTGGGTCTCCAGGCCTAAAGCTAGCTCTGGAACTGCTGTTAGAGGGTAGAAGAGGCGCTGACCCTTGACCACTCCTGCTCCCAGCTCACGCTCAGGCTGCAGCCGGCACCCACTCGCCACCAACAGGCCTGCTGGGGAGAGGCCTGGGGGCTCAGCTCTGCACCCTGTGAGCACAGCCGAAGGCTGGCAGGGAGACTGCTGCCGGAAGGGGCCCGGACTTGGGCACAGGGGCTGAGCTGCCAGGACCCGCAGCCAGACTGTCACCTTAACAGGTCTCCTAAGAGTGGCCACAGTCTGAGAGCAGGGACACTCCATTTTTAAGTGTGTGCACTGGGGCCCCGGGAGGGGGCAGCAGGATCCCCTTAGGGTCTGGGGCCTCGGGAGCGTTGGCTGTCTCGAACTGGAAAAGAAGCCTGCGGTGCTGGGGCTCGGGGCAAGTGAGAGCCCCACAGAGGGTAGGTGCTGCTCTCCATACCGGGCTCCCCTCTCGAGGCCGCACACACCCAGCCACAGAGAGGAGGCTGTGGGTTTCTGCCCCCTGGAGTCCTGTGCCAGCTGGGTATCACCTGCCATGGTGGCTGCCGTTGGGGGGGGCTCGTCCTATCCAGGATTGGTTGGCATTTAGTGTGGAAATGGGGAGAACGTAGTGAGGCTCCTGTGAATCCATCGTACACCTTTGGTCTTCCATGCAATGTTGAGAAATCTGTCAACTTTTCCACTCCTATCTGAAGCACAGACAGAGCACTAAGTACTGAGCACTAAGTACTGAGCACCCTCACAGGCAGACCCTCAGCTCAGTTTCTAAGCTCTCAATTTGTAGAAAACTGCCTTGTGCAGACCACGTGCCTCCGAATCCTCTGCTGTGCCTCTGGCCTCTGGTCTTGGAGCCTTCTCCACTGTAGCCATGCAAATTCTGTCCTGCCCCTGGGGCTCAAGGGACCCCACACCTCCAACCCAGGAAAAGCCAACTTTCCCTCCATGACCATGAACGTCTGATTTTCCGATTCTCTTGGGAGGGCTTCCTTGCACTCTCTCTTGGAATGTCATCAGCGCACATCCATTTGTATATGTGTGTGAGTGGCTGTCTTACCTTTTTCTGAAAATTATCTTTGAACAAATTTATTAGGTTTGCAGGAATTGTTTACTACCAAGCAAGCTTGTGGTTGTTGATCCAGACAATGAAGTCACTTAAGAAGAAGATCAAATAAATCAATAAGCAGAATTTAAAATGCCGGGAGGCGTTTATGTTTGTACGTGGGAACCAGCACTATTCCAGACGTGGACGTTTCCTAGACTTATATGTGGAAGGAGATGCAGAGTACAGACCACAAACGTGAGGAAGGGCCGGCTTTGTTGAACCACCTGTGTAGGGAGTCTCCTGAGCTAGGCCCCAACAGGTCCGTCCAACCAGGGAACTGGATTCCACAGAAGCCAGCTGAACTTGGAAAAGGGCCTGTCTCCAAAAAACAGGAGATCCACAGCCACCAATCAGCCGGGGACCAGCCTGTGGGCTTATGGACATCCCCTCTGCTTTAACCCTGCCAGGAAAGACACTTGGAGAGGACCAGTCTGCTCCTCCTTGCTGCTCTCCTTGGCTCTTTTCTTCCTCAGACCCCTCATCTGCTCAGCCCCTGGGTCACCTGTTCTGTAAACAGACCTCCCACACAGCTCTGGACAGGTTGGCTCCTGGTTTGGGGCCTCTGGGAAACCAAAGAGCAGGGAGAGAGGGACTGGAGATGGACGACTCCCAGTGACCACAACCCATGGCCCCTTCCCCTGGGCCTTTCCCGACCTAGGAACCTTGACATTTCCAGTGCCCCAGCCCTGGGCAGTCCGAGGTGGACAGACACACCCAGAACTGTCCAGGAGGCCCCTGGGACTGGGTCCTAAGGCACAGGTGTCCAGTGTGCACCTGGGTCAGTCCACCCAGGCTCAGGATCCAGCTTATCATTCAATTAAATCTTTGCATTAAACTTGTGATTTTGTCTTCTGACGGGTCTAAACCCTGTGCCAGATCTAGTGAAGGCAGACCCAAAGGCCCTCAACTGCCCTGGCAGCAGCCCTGGCCTGTGGCTCAGCCCCAGCTAAGTCCCTGAATGTGGAATTGTTCCTGGAGGGGCCCAGCTGAGATTGGCTCAGGAGCCCTCTGCTGACCAAAGCTTTGCATCCTGGAGTGGCCCGCCTGCCTGGAGGAGTGTGTGTGTGGCAGTAAGGCCTGGAGTACAGAAGCAGAATCCAGAGCAGGTTTGTGGCTACCTGCCCTAAACCTGGTTGCTTAAAGTGACCAAGCAGCAACCAGTGGTCCAGCCCTCTCTGACTTTCTCAGGGCCTCACTGGCCAGGCTGGATTGGCCCCAGGTGGCACTGTGCACACTGGGCAGCTGTTCCTTAGAGCCCAGGCCAAGGGGCCTCCTGGACAGAGCTGGGTGTGTCTGACATGCTGGGATGGCCTGGGGCTGAAATGCCAAGGTCCCTAGGAAGGGGCCCCATCCCCAGGCAGGGCTGCAGAAAGGCCCGGGTGGATGCCCAGGGCAGGAGTCAGGCCTGAGCTCCAGAGGTGAGGCTGCTTGGAGCCATCAGTCTCCAGTCCCTCTCTCCCTACTCCAGTCTCCCACGGGCCCCCGAAAAGGAGCCAGCCTGTCCAGAGGTGCATGATCAAGGTCACAGTGTCTGTCTCTCCTGGGAGGACTACTTGGATCAGGAGGGTGTGTGTCCTTGGGTGACACAGGTGCTAGGTGCACAGTGGGGGCTGGGGACAGCATGGGGCCAGGTACAGTGTGGCTCCTGGTGCAGCGTGGGTGCTGGAACTGTGTAGATGCTGAAGCTGCATGGGTGCTGGTGCAGTGTGGTTCCTGGTGCTGCGTGGGTGCTGGTGCTGCATGGGTGCTGGTGCTGTGTGGTTCCTGGTGCAGCGTGGTTCCTGGTGCAGGTTGGGTGCTGGTGCAGGTTGGGTGCTGGTGCTGCATGGGTGCTGGTGCAGTGTGGTTCCTGGTGCAGGTTGGGTGCTGGTGCTGCGTGGGTGCTGGTGCAGTGTGGTTCCTGGTGCAGGTTGGGTGCTGGTGCTGCATGGGTGCTGGTGCAGGTTGGGTACTGGTGCTGCGTGGGTGCTGGTGCAGTGTGGTTCCTGGTGCAGGTTGGGTGCTGGTGCAGGTTGGGTGCTGGTGCAGCGTGGTCCTGGTGCAGGTTGGGTGCTGGTGCTGCATGGGTGTTGGTGCAGGTTGGGTGCTGGTGCTGCATGGGTGCTGGTGTAGGTTGGGTGCTGGTGCTGCGTGGGTGCTGGTGCAGTGTGGTTCCTGGTGCAGGTTGGGTGCTGGTGCTGCGTGGGTGCTGGTGCAGGTTGGGTGCTGGTGCAGGTTGGGTGCTGGTGCTGCGTGGGTGCTGGTGCAGGTTGGGTGCTGGTGCTGCGTGGGTCCTGATGCTGTGTGGTTCCTGGTGCTGTGTGGTTCCTGGTGCAGGTTGGGTACTGGTGCAGTGTGGTTCCTGGTGCAGCATGGTTCCTGGTGCTGCATGGGTGTTGGTGCAGCTTGGGTGCTGGTGCTATGTGGTTCCTGGTGCAGGTTGGGTGCTGGTGCAGTGTGGTTCCTGGTGCAGGTTGGGTGCTGGTGCAGTGTGGTTCCTGGTGCAGGTTGGGTGCTGGTGCAGTGTGGTTCCTGGTGAGATTTTGTGCTGGTGCAGTGTGGTTCCTGGTGCACGTTGGGTGCTGGTGCCGTGTGGGTGCTTGTGCTGCATGGGTTCTGGCGAGGTGTGGGTGCTGGTGCCGCGTGGGTGCAGGTGCTCCGAGGACACCCCTTGGATGAGACTGTGAGCCATGTCTTTCTGCACAGCAACCAGCAGAGGGCGCCAACACTCACATGCAGCAGACTCCACAGAGACTGCAGGGCCAGGTCTCTGGGCAGCAGAGGGCTCTCAAGTTAGGCGGCCAACCTGCTGTGCGCCTCTGGGGCTGCAACCCTGTCGCTCCTGGCTGAGCCCTCCTCCACTTCCTAGTACCAGCCGGCTTTGGTGCAGTGCTGTCTCCTTCCCTGCCCTGCTCCTCTCCCTCTGCGGTTCATGGTTTTCTACAAATGACTGTGGCTTGCTGGGCTCCTGGCATGCTGCAGTGGGCAGCACAAGACATAAGCTCCTGTCCCCCAGCGCACCCCTGGGCATCTACTGCTTGTCTGCCTGGCCACCCAGGTGAAGGTAGGCCAGAAAGAGCCAACTGGAGCTGTTGTCCGCCCATGAACTCAGGAGCTCCTTGGAAAGGAGGGCCAGGTTCCAGGTGGGGGACATGTCCCCAGGGTCTCTTCTGGACTCCCCAAGTCCACCTGTTACCTGGGGAAGCCAGCTTGAAACCCACATGTGTTGGCTGGGAGTCAAAGTCAGACATGAATATTTCATGGGCAGTACCATAAATAATGTACTTATAGAAAGACAATGTGAATATTTCATGCCCTGAAGTGCAGCCACATTTTAAGAGGGACCCACATTGTGGGGGCAATGCCTTCCGGGCCCATGTCACATGGAAGTCCTGACTGCACAGGCCTGAGCCAAGGGCCTGTTCTGGGGCCACAGTCCCAGCACCTCCTGTCCGTCCCCATGCCCCTGCTGGTTGACCTCACCTGGCCTGGTCATGGCTCAGGTGGGGCCCTGCTTCTTGGACTTGGGCCTTGCAGCAGTGGACCCTCCTTGCAAGAAGACAGGTCCTCAGCGCCATGCGAGGAGGAGACCTAGAGAAGGCTGTGGGGCTCCCTGCACCTGCCTTTAGGGGCCCTTTCTGTTCTGGGGCATCAAATGGAAGCTGGGCTCACAGCAAATAAATGGAACATTCCTTGACCTTCCCCTTTCTTCCATCTCCTGGCCTCCATTCTCCATCTATCTCTCCACATGGAATTTTTTTTAATTTTCTTGTTTTACATAATAAACAGATTTTCTAATTCATTATTTAATTAAAATTTTTGACCTAAAAAAAAAACAAAAGCCCAAGACAAAGCCCAGAGTACCTGGAAGAAGAGCTTCGGAAAGGCCAAGCCAGGTGGCTCTTCCAAATGGCTATGAAAGGAAGGGAATCTGGATGGGGAAAGAGGAGCCACACCTTGGACCTGGAGATGAGAAGGAGTAACACCAGGGTCCTGGGGTGGAGTAGGAGTCACATTGGGAACCTGGAGGAAAGGGGAAGTCACACCAGAGTCCTGTTAGGGAGAGGGAGTCACACCAGGTCCTGGAGGGTAGTGGGATCACACCAGAGTACTGTGAGGAAGAGGGAGTCACACCAGGTCCTGGAGGTAGTGGGGTCACACCAGGTCCTGGAGGGTAGTAGACTCACAACAGGTCTTGGGGGGTAGTGGGGTCACACCAGGTCCTGGAGGGTAGTGGACTCACAGCAGGTCTTGGAAGGTAGTGTGGTCACACCAAGTACTGGAAGGTAGTGGGGTCACACCAGGTCCTAGAGGGTAGTGGGGTAACACCAGGTCCTGGAGGGTAGTAGACTCACACCAGGTCCTGGAAGGTAGTGGACTCACACCAGGTGCTGGAGGGTGGTGGGGTCACACCAGGTCCTGGAGGGTAGTGGGGTCACACCAGGTCCTGGAGGTAGTGGAGTCACACCAGGTCCTGGAAGGTAGTGGGGTCACACCAGGTCCTGGAGGGTAGTGGACTCACACCAGGTCCTGGAGGGTAGTGGGGTCACACCAGGTCCTGGAGGTAGTGGGGTCACACCAGGTCCTGAGGTAGTGGGGTCACACCAGGTCCTGGAGGTAGTGGGGTCACACCAGGTCCTGGAGGGTAGTGGGGTCACACCAGGTCCTGGAGGTAGTGGGGTCACACCAGGTCCTGGAAGGTAGTGGGGTCACACCAGGTCCTGGATGGTAGTGGGGTCACACCAGGTCCTGGAGGTAGTGGGGTCACACCAGGTCCTGGAGGGAGTGGAGTCACACCAGGTCCTGGAGGGTAGTGAGATCACACCATGTCCTAGAGGGTAGTGGGGTCACACCAGGTCCTGGAGGGAGTGGGGTCACACCAGGTCCTGGAGGGTAGTGGGGCACACCAGGTCCTGGAGGTAGTGGGGTCACACCAGGTCCTGGAGGGTAGTGGGGTCACACCAGGTCCTGGAGGGTAGTAGACTCACACCAGGTCCTGGAGGGTAGTGGGGTCACACCAGGTCCTGGAGGGTAGTAGACTCACACCAGGTCCTGGAGAGTAGTGGGGTCACACCAGGTCCTGGAAGGTAGTTGGGTCACACCAGGTCCTGGAGGGTAGTGGAGTCACACCAGGTCCTGGAGGTAGTGGAGTCACACCAGGTCCTGGAGGTAGTGGAGTCACACCAGATCCTGGAGGGTAGTGGGGTCACACCAGCTCCTGGAGGGAGTGGACTCACACCAGGTCCTGGAGGTAGTGGGGTCACACCAGGTCCTGGAGGGAGTGGACTAACACCAGGTCCTGGAGGGTAGTGTACTCACATCAGGGCCTGGAAGGTAGTGGGGTCACACCAGGTCCTGGAGGTAGTGGGGTCACACCAGGTCCTGGAGGTAGTGGGGTCACACCAGGTCCTGGAAGGTAGTGGGGTCACACCAGGTCCTGGAGGGCAGTGGAGTCACACCAGGTCCTGGAGGGTAGTGGGATCACACCATGTCCTAGCTGTAGTGGGATCACACCATGTCCTGGAGGTAGTGGGGTCACACCAGGTCCTGGAGGGAGTGGGGTCACACCAGGTCCTGGAGGGTAGTGGGGCACACCAGGTCCTGGAAGGTAGTGGGGTCACACCAGGTCCTGGAGGGTAGTGGGGTCACACCAGGTCCTGGAGGGTAGTAGACTCACACCAGGTCCTGGAGGGTAGTGGGGTCACACCAGGTACTGGAGGGTAGTGGACTCACAACAGGTCATGGAAGGTAGTGGGGTCACACCAGGTCCTGGAGGGTACTAGACTCACACCAGGTCCTGGAGAGTGTATTGGGGTCACACCAGGTTCCTGGAGGTAGTAACTTACACCAGGTCCTGGAGGTATGTGGGTCACACCAGGTCCTTGAGGATATATACGCCAACACCAGATCCTGGAGAGTAGGGGGTCACACCAGGTCCTGGAAGGTAGTTGGGTCACACCAGGTCATGGAGGGTAGTGGAGTCACACCAGGTCCTGGAGGTAGTGGAGTCACACCAGGTCCTGGAGGTAGTGGAGTCACACCAGATCCTGGAGGGTAGTTGGGTCACACCAGCTCCTGGAGGGAGTGGACTCACACCAGGTCCTGGAGGTAGTGGGGTCACACCAGGTCCTGGAGGGAGTGGACTAACACCAGGTCCTGGAGGGTAGTGTACTCACATCAGGGCCTGGAAGGTAGTGGGGTCACACCAGGTCCTGGAGGTAGTGGGGTCACACCAGGTCCTGGAAGGCAGTGGGGTCACACCAGGTCCTGGAGGGCAGTCGAGTCACACCAGGTCCTGGAGGGTAGTGGGATCACACCATGTCCTAAGGGTAGTGGGATCACACCATGTCCTGGAGGTAGTGGGGTCACACCAGGTCCTGGAGGGTAGTGGGGCACACCAGGTCCTGGAAGGTAGTGGGGTCACACCAGGTCCTGGAGGGTAGTGGGGTCACACCAGGTCCTGGAGGGTAGTAGAATCACACCAGGTCCTGGAGGGTAGTGGGGTCACACCAGGTACTGGAGGGTAGTGGACTCACAACAGGTCATGGAAGGTAGTGGGGTCACACCAGGTCCTGGAGGGTAGTGGATTCACAGCAGGTCCTGGAGGTAGTGGGGTCACCCCAGTCCTGAGGATAGTGGGGTCACATCAGGTCCTGAAGGTAGTGGAGTCACACCAGGTCCTGAGGATAGTGTGGTCACATCAGGTCCTGGAGGTAGTGGAGTCACACCAGGTCCTGGAGGTGAGTGGGGTCACACCATGTCCTGGAGGTAGTGGGATCACACCAGGTGCTGGAGGTAGGGGGTCACACCGTTCCTGGAGGTAGTGGAGTCACACCAGGTCCTGGAGGGTACTGGAGTCACACCAGGTCCTGGAGGGTAGTGGACTCACACCAGGTCCGGGAGGGTAGTGGGGTCACACCAGGTCCTGGAGGTGAGTGGGGTCACACCAGGTCCTGGAGGGTAGTGGGGTCACACCAGGTCCTGGAGGGTAGTGGAGTCACACCAGGTCCTGGAAGGTAGTGGACTCACACCAGGTCCTGGAAGGTAGTGGACTCACACCAGGTCCTGGAGGGTTGTGGGGTCACACCAGGTCCTGGAGGGAGTGGGGTCACACCAGGTCCTGGAGGGAGTGGGGTCACACCAGGTCCTGGAGGGTAGTGGGGTCACACCAGGTCCTGGAGGTAGTGGAGTCACACCAGGTCCTGGAAGGCAGTGGGGTCACACCAGGTCCTGGAGGTTAGTGGACTCACACCAGGTCTTGGAGGGTAGTGGGGTCACACCAGGTCCTGGAGGGTAGTGGGGTCACACCAGGTCCTGGAGGGAGTGGGGTCACACCAGGTCCTGGAGGGTAGTGGGGCACACCAGGTCCTGGAGGGTAGTGGGGTCACACCAGGTCCTGGAGGGTAGTGGGGTCACACCAGGTCCTGGAGGGTAGTAGACTCACACCAGGTCCTGGAGGGTAGTGGGGTCACACCAGGTCCTGGAGGGTAGTAGACTCACACCAGGTCCTGGAGAGTAGTGGGGTCACACCAGGTCCTGGAAGGTAGTTGGGTCACACCAGGTCCTGGAGGGTAGTGGAGTCACACCAGGTCCTGGAGGTAGTGGGATCACACCAGGTCCTGGAGGTAGTGGACTCACACCAGGTCCTGGAGGTAGTGGGGTCACACCAGCTCCTGGAGGGAGTGGACTCACACCAGGTCCTGGAGGGTAGTGTACTCACATCAGGGCCTGGAAGGTAGTGGGGTCACACCAGGTCCTGGAGGTAGTGGGGTCACACCAGGTCCTGGAAGGTAGTGGGGTCACACCAGGTCCTGGAGGGCAGTGGAGTCACACCAGGTCCTGGAGGGTAGTGGGATCACACCATGTCCTAGCTGTAGTGGGATCACACCATGTCCTGGAGGTAGTGGGGTCACACCAGGTCCTGGAGGGAGTGGGGTCACACCAGGTCCTGGAGGGTAGTGGGGCACACCAGGTCCTGGAAGGTAGTGGGGTCACACCAGGTCCTGGAGGGTAGTGGGGTCACACCAGGTCCTGGAGGGTAGTAGACTCACACCAGGTCCTGGAGGGTAGTGGGGTCACACCAGGTACTGGAGGGTAGTGGACTCACAACAGGTCATGGAAGGTAGTGGGGTCACACCAGGTCCTGGAGGGTACTAGACTCACGCCAGGTCCTGTAGAGTAGTGGGGTCACACCAGGTCCTGGAAAGTAGTGGGGTCACACCAGGTCCTGGAGGGTAGTGGATTCACAGCAGGTCCTGGAGGTAGTGGGGTCACCCCAGTCCTGAGGATAGTGGGGTCACATCAGGTCCTGGAGGTAGTGGAGTCACACCAGGTCCTGAGGATAGTGGGGCCACATCAGGTCCTGGAGGTAGTGGAGTCACACCAGGTCCTGGAGGTGAGTGGGGTCACACCATGTCCTGGAGGTAGTGGGATCACACCAGGTCCTGGAGGTAGGGGGTCACACCGTTCCTGGAGGTAGTGGAGTCACACCAGGTCCTGGAGGGTAGTGGACTCACACCAGGTCCTGGAGGGTAGTGGGGTCACACCAGGTCCTGGAGGTGAGTGGGGTCACACCAGGTCCTGGAGGTAGTGGGGTCACACCAGGTCCTGGAGGGTAGTGGAGTCACACCAGGTCCTGGAAGGTAGTGGACTCACACCAGGTCCTGGAGGGTAGTGGACTCACACCAGGTCCTGGAGGGTAGTGGGGCACACCAGGTCCTGGAGGGTTGTGGGGTCACACCAGGTCCTGGAAGGTAGTTGGGTCACACCAGGTCCTGGAAGGTAGTGGGGTCATACCAGGTCCTGGAGGGTAGTGGGGTCACACCAGGTCCTGGAGGTAGTGGGGTCACACCAGGTCCTGGAGGTAGTGGGGTCACACCAGGTCCTGGAGGTAGTGGGGTCACACCAGGTCCTGGAGGGTAGTGTACTCACATCAGGGCCTGGAAGGTAGTGGGGTCACACCAGGTCCTGGAGGTAGTGGGGTCACACCAGGTCCTGGAAGGTAGTGGGGTCACACCAGGTCCTGGATGGTAGTGTACTCACATCAGGGCCTGGAAGGTAGTGGGGTCACACCAGGTCCTGGAGGGCAGTGGAGTCACACCAGGTCCTGGAGGGTAGTGGGGTCACACCAGGTCCTGGAGGGTAGTGGGGTACACCATGTCCTGGAGGTAGTGGGGTCACACCAGGTCCTGGAGGGAGTGGGGTCACACCAGGTCCTGGAGGGTAGTGGGGCACACCAGGTCCTGGAGGGTAGTGGGGTCACACCAGGTCCTGGCGGGTAGTGGGGTCACACCAGGTCCTGGAAGGTAGTGGACTCACACCAGGTCCTGGAGGGTAGTGGAGTCACACCAGGTCCTGGAAGGTAGTGGACTCACACCAGGTCCTGGAGGTAGTGGACTCACACCAGGTCCTGGAAGGTAGTGGACTCACACCAGGTCCTGGAGGGTAGTGGACTCACACCAGGTCCTGGAGGGTAGTGGAGTCACACCAGGTCCTGGAAGGTAGTGGACTCACACCAGGTCCTGGAGGGTAGTGGGGTCACACCAGGTCCTGGAAGGTAGTGGACTCACACCAGGTCCTGGAAGGTAGTGGACTCACACCAGGTCCTGGAGGGTAGTGGACTCACACCAGGTCCTGGAGGGTAGTGGACTCACACCAGTTCCTGGAAGGTAGTGGACTCACACCAGGTCCTGGAAGGTAGTGGACTCACACCAGGTCCTGGAGGGTAGTGGACCTACACCAGGTCCTGGAAGGTAGTGGAGTCACAGCAGGTCCTGGAGGGTAGTGGGGTCACACCAGGTCCTGGAGGGTAGTGGAATCACACCAGGTCCTGGAGGAGAGTGGGGTCACACCAGGTCCTGGAGGGTAGTGGAGTCACACCAGGTCCTGGAGGAGAGTGGGGTCACACCAGGTCCTGGAGGAGAGTGGGGTCACACCAGGTCCTGGAGGAGAGTGGTTTCACACCAGGTCCTGGAGGAGAGTGGTTTCACACCAGGTCCTAGAGGAGAGTGGGGTCACACCAGGTCCTAGAGGAGAGTTGGGTCACACTGGCTCCTGGTGTCTGGGAGCCTGGCTGGAGCCTCACTGTGCCTCTCCTGGGCCTCTCTGTGCGGTGGACCTTCCTGCAGGGATGCTGTGATAGCGCCTGCTGTCCTAAGATGGCTCAGAGTAGCTATACAGGGCTGGCTCCTGTCCCTGTCCCCTGCCTGAGTGGCAGCTGTCGCTGGGTCTCATTTTAATGAAGTGCTTTGACAGCCGTGCCTCTCCTGCCCGACCTGGAGTGGGCCATTTGTGTTTTCTAGGAGCTCAGGGCCTGTGCCAGGAGGACCCCAGGACCCCCAGAACCCGCCTGCTTGCTCTCCAGCATCTGAGGAGTCTGGGAAGCCATGAGCTCCTTCCTCAGAGACCTGTGGCCCATGAGAGTGGATGGGAGGGTGACAGCTTTCTCTCTTCCTGGGCCACTGCCCAGCCTCCCCGGGCAGGTGGCCGCCCCTCGCTGCACCCAGGGCTGCCCTGGCACTGCCAGGCTGCAGTCTCCCAGCTGCATTCCTGAGTCCTGACTAAGGCCACCTGTTCCCACAGGCCCCTTCGGGCAACTTGCTCCAAACCGGCTTTTCCGGCTGCTGCCAGGGGAGCCGCCTCACCAGGCCCCAGCCTGGGGTGGGCGGGCCGAGGGGCCCCCGATGGGGGTGCTGCGGCTGCCAAGGAGAAGGCCTGGCCATGGTCTGTGGTTGGCCTTGGAGAGAAGTAGGAAGTGTGCTTCCCGTCTGAGGTTTGTGCAGGGACAGGAACTGACTGCTGGGCGACTGGGGAGATCACTCTGTCGATTCAGAGGATGGAGTCAGGCGGCTGCTGCCCAGTAGGCTCTGAGTGGTCCCTCAGCCTGCCCCTCACAGCTCCTCCATGGTGTGGGGAGGCTGCCAGAGGGCGGCCGAGCCCAGTGGCTCACACGGTGCCAGCTGGGAGGGCCTTGCTCCACCCTGGCCTGCCCGTCACAAGGAGCTCACGGCCAGGCCAGCCTCTGCACCGTGCAGGGCAGGTGGGGGCAGCCAGGCTCCCACAGTGTCCTGAGTTGACCACACCTGCTGCCCAGGGAGTCATGGGCCTCACTGAGGGCTCCACTGGTCACCACTCAGGACAGATGGCTGGTCTCTGGGCCTGTAGGTGGCCCCACGAGGTTGGAAGGAAAGCCTTGGCCCAGTTCCCGGGTCTCCTGGTGATGAGGCCCCAGGCCCTCCTTACCCAGTTGGCAAACCCTGGAGGCTCCCACTGACCACTGAACAAAGTTCAGGTGGATCCTTCAGGAAGTCCAGCTTAGAGAAATGCCACGGCCAGGCTGGGCTGGGCAGTGGGGCTCATGCAGGACTCTCCCTGGGCATCCCTGCCATCCATTGCTCCATTTGCCCACCCGCAAGGCCCAGCCCTCTGGAGCTGCCTTGGAGGGCCCTGCTCAGCGTGGACCTCTGCATACGCCCTCCTCCTCCCCAAGCCCCAGGTCGGCCCGGCTCCTCCTCCTAGTCCTCCCTTCCCCTTGCTCCCCTCTTCCTGGTCCTCCTCCTGGCCCACTGCCCTGCTCTTCCTCGTCTGCTTGTCCTCCTGCCTGCTCTTCCCGTCTCCCCCTGAGCGTGGCAGCAGGGAGCTGACAGCCGTCTGGTTAGCCCAGGCGCTTGAAGCCTCCTTGCTCCCAGAATGCTCTGCACCTCAGCACTTCCAGGTGCACAGGTCCTGCCCCGCCCCCGCCATCCTGTCCTGAGCCTGGAGGTACCCTGCTCCTTCCCACCGCGGCCTACCTCATGCCCGCTGCTGAGCTGCCGGGTTGACCAGAGCCTGTGGCCCCCCTGAGAAGGCCCTTCCAGTGCCCCTCTCCCCATGAGTCCACCAAAACAGGGCACAGTGTTGGGCTGGGCCTGGTTTCTGTAAGGCAGAGGGAGGGCCAGGGTGCCCCTCAAGGTCTCGCCTTGCCGTGGACCAGCTGAAGCAGCTGGAACTCCTCTACACCCCTTCTGCAAGCCAAGGGTGCCCAGGGCCCACCCTAGGCCCTCAACCCCCTCGCCTGGGCCTGGGCCCCCACCGTGAAGCCTCTCCCCTCAGAAGTTCCAGTCCCAGGGAGGCCTTGGTCTCAGACCTCAGGGCTGGTTCTAGGCAAGCGTCTGCGGGAGTGAGGTGTCCCTGCACCCTAGAGACCACTGTGTCCACCAAGCCCAGCCACCTGCCGCGTAGCTTCCCTTGACTGGCGGTCACCCAGCCTTCCAGGAGGTGGATGGTGTTTGGGGAGCTGCACCCATTCAGCTAGAGCAGTGTCCAGGCAGGGAGGCTGCCCAGGCCTGGCTGACCCCTCATTCCCCAGTCTTAGCCCCTGGAAACTCGGGGGAAAAGAGGCTTTCTCTTAGAGGGGCCAAGCCCAGGCCAAATGTGAGCAGCAAGGGCTTGTGCTGGTGCTGGGGTGCAGCAGCGCGGGGGGCAGGACGGGTCCAGACACACCAAGAAGGTGGGGGTAGCGAGGGTGCAGGGGGAGAGCCCGGCAGGGGAGCTGGGGGCCAGGTAGACTCCAGGCCTGGTGGACCCCAGGACAAGGAGGGGATGCTCTGCACAGGGCCAGGTCCCGCCCCGGGGATCCTGGGGGGATAACCAGCCTCATAGCTTAGCTCTGCTGGGGGATTTCGAGGCTCCAGAACTCCCAGACTGGCTCTGTTGAGCTCCTGACAGCTCATAAATATTCATTTAAAAATTAAAGCCCCATTAAGGAGCTAACTCCTTGCTGATACTTGCAAATGATTTTTGTATGAAAAAGATTTAGCTGCTGGAGGATGAGGTCCTGAGGCTGAGCAGGAGGCAGCAGAGGCGTGGGCCCCCCAAGCCCTGGGCAGTCCTCTCCCTGTGGCTGCCTGCCTCCAGGAGGGGCATGGTGGGAGGGAGCACGGCCCTGTGGGGTGGGGCACCGCGGCCTGCAGGCTTGTGGTGTACCTGACATGGGTTCGTCCAGTTTTCGAGATTGGTTCTGGTCCCTCTCCTTCTTTTTCAACAGTTTATCATGGCATGTGCAACCCCACACGAGGAGGAGATGGAGGCCTCCCAGGCCGCCCTGCCCCAGGGCTGTCCCCTGGGGCTGTGGCCCTAGATGACTCCCTGACCTCCACCCTCTCCTGGCCTCCTGTCCCATCCACCTTGCTGGACGGTGAGTGCAGGTTCCACCTCTGGAGACTGGCCCCTCATCTGGCTACGGCATAGAGTCCGCTGCCTGGACAGGACTGCACCTACGCACAGGCACACAGTGGCCACCTACTGCGCCACAAGGTGACCAGAGGGTGATGGAAGGGTCCCTGGGTGCTGGGTTAGGGTGGTCCAGGACTATTTTTAGCTGTTGATGCTTCGTGGTTGTTCTGTGTGAGGCATGGATTACATTTGTAGTAAGGAAAAAAATTCTGGGACGAGGAAGTTTGGGGGTTTTATCCGGTTTTATTTTAAATTCCAATTCTGCCTTCAACTTTGGGCAGTGGTTGATGACCTTAATCATTCGCAGGACTGTCTCCAATCCCCAGTTCACATTTGCTAGAATCCGTTGCTATGGCACCTGCTGTTTGTGATCCACTAAGGGCCATGCCTCTGATGCCCTGTGGGTCGTTGGTCTGCTTCGTGTGGCGCTGGGACTGTGGTGAGCAAGAACCCAGGCACCTCGCACCCCCCAGAGCAAACCCACCATGTGTTGGGAAGGCTGAGGCTGGGAAGGAGCTTGGCTCCATCTTCCAGACGGCCCCAGCCTGGAGGCCAGGAGTCACAGGGCGAGCACATGTCCTGGCACCTCGGCTCTGCCCACCAGACTTCCACCGGTCAGAGGAGGCGGCTGCTGGTGAGGACTGGACCAAATGACCATGAACTGAAACCATGAGCTAAAAATAAACATTTCCTCCTTTAATTCATCATCTCAGGTCTCTTGTATGGCAACAGAAAGCTAACAGGCATTTTTTGACAAAAACTAAAATTGGAAATCCTAGTAACGTGGGAGGCTAAGGCAGGAGGACCATAAGTTTGAGGCCAGCCTCAACAAGAGTGAGGCCCTAAAAAACCTAGTGAGACCCTTTCTCAAAATAAAAAACAAAAGGTCTGGGGATGTGGTTCAGTGGTGAAGCACCCCTGGGTTCATTTCCCAGTACCCTCCCCCCAAATTAAAATTGAAATGTAAAACCTCCCTTTCCCCTGTTCTGCCCAGCAGCACCCACACCAAGGCTTGGCTTGGCAGCCCAGGGCCTGCTGAAGGCAGCACTCTGCAGGTCAGTTCTAAAGGACCCACGCCTGTTGCGTGACTGTCACCGACTGCCGTCTCCCTGGGTGCGGTCCCCGTACTCATAAAGGTGCCTGGCCCAGAT
The DNA here is from genome assembly GCA_020740815.1 of Sciurus niger. Lineage (NCBI taxonomy): Eukaryota > Metazoa > Chordata > Mammalia > Rodentia > Sciuridae > Sciurus > Sciurus niger. The sequence continues at coordinate 15,133 of JAHUXG010006044.1, read as the reverse complement.
GTTCGCAGGGGATAAGCCAGATGTGTGTGCCACTTGGCAGCTGCGCCCAGAACAGGCTTAGGGACGGAGGGTGAAGTGTCCTGGAACAGGGGCTGCACCTTGGCGGTGCCCAGGGCACAGAGGACGCTGCAGGAATGCTCGCCAAGAGGGCCCTGGGTCTGGTCCCCTGGGGAGGTGGGGACAGCATTCAGACCTCCCCTGGAGCTATGGGCCTGGGTGGGCTGGTGTGCGGCAAGGTGGTCTCCTTTCCTGGCAGGTCTGACGGCTGACCCACCAGCAGCCAGGTGGCAGTGGGTGCCTGCTGCGCCCCAGCCAGGGAGCTGCCTTCCAGCCTTGGCAGAGCCTGTTCTGCAGCCACCCTCCATGGTCCCTGGGTCCCGCAGTCCACAGAGACGCAGGGAGCACAGCTGTGTCCCCAGGAAGCAGGGGACCTCAGCCTGGGGTGGCGAGGGCAGGCCCGCCTCCCTCTTGACCAGTTGGCCAGCTCAGCCCTCGGGGTGGCAGCCTGGGGCCTCTCGGGTTTGAGGTGAAGCGCAGGCGCTGTGGCGCTCTCTGGTGAACCTGATGGCTGCTGGTGGGGAGCAGAGCTCATCTGGCCTGAGGAACCCCTGCTTCAGGTGGGCACTGCTCCAAACAGCGGGAGGCGGGTGTGCGGCCAGGCCAGAGGGCCCCTCCAGGCCCCAGGGACAGTTTGCAGCTTCTAGAGGGAACTTCAGGGGGAGTGCAGCCTCCTTAGGGGAAGCAGGGTAGCTTGACCTGCAGTGCAGTGGAGGAGAGTCCAGCTGGTCACCGATGCCTTGGGGATAGCGGGTCCACAGCTCCCAGGGGTCTGTCCCTTCTGGTTCTCCTTAGAAAACCCACCAGAGCTCGGCCCACCCACCCTGCCCTCCCGCTCTCCTCCCAGTGCTGGACAGCCTCTCAGTCCAGGGTGGGCAGGAGCTCACAGGAAGCCAGCAGCTTGAGCTGGAATACCAGGGCCAGTCCACCCCATGCCGACCGGGGTCACTCGGCCTGTGCACGGGGGTGCTCAGTGCAGAGGCCCCTCCTTGCCACCTCCTCTCTGAAGCCCTCCTGGTATGACGGCCCCGTGTGGGCCAGGCCTGCTACAGCCTCAGCATGGAGTCTGTGCTTCTCCACCACCCACACCTCGAACTCCGAAGAGCAGAAGCCACAAGCATGGCCTTTGTCTCCAGGGTGCTTGATGAGACCCTGGGGGTGAATGGGTGAGCTCCTGAGGAGCCCTCTGCCCAGCCCTGGAGGGCAGCCTCAGCCTGAGCTGGCCTGGGGGCCTGGTCTCGTGACTCAGGCTCCCCCGCTCCCTGGGGGCCCCAGGAGAAGCTGCTGTGCCTGCAGTGGGGTGGCCTGCCACTTCCACCACATGGGCTCTGGGGACATAGCCAGGACACAGCAGGCAGGACTGTGTCCTCCTAGGGCATGGGGAGGGGTCCCAGCCCTTGGAACCAGTTAGGAAGTGCCCTCAGCAGAGGTGTGGGGGCAGGTGGGCGTGGGGCCCAGCCCAGGAGAGGAGCTGCTACAGGCAGGCGACCCTGGGCCTCAGGGCCGAGGCAGCCACCCGCCTCTGGGCTCACACTCCCGACTCCTTTGCAGACGCAGAGCGATGGGAAGCTTCTCAGGCTGGGGCCCTGAAGACCACGAGTCCTTCCTCACGGCCAGTGCAGGGCCTGGTCTCCAGGAAGTGACAAGGACAGCACCAGGCCAAGCGAGGACCACTCTCCCACCCTCCCCGTGTGGGTGTGAGCTCGTGCCCTGGACACCCGCAGAGCCAAGACGTCTCATGAGGGGGACTGAGCTGGCACTCACCCTGGTCCCGCGGAGGTCAGTGGGCCTGTGTGACCTGGTGCCAGTCTTGCCCCCCGCCCCGCGTGAACTGCACCCCTTCCTCTGCCTGGAGTATCCTGCTCCCTCTGACCCAGCCTCGGCAGGCAGACCTTTCATTTGTCCTCAGACATCACCTCTTGGTGACGATGGGAGCAAAGGGCGCGCCTTCCTGGGCACCAGGCTCACACACCTGCTCCTGGGCGTGGCTGAGTTGTCCCTGCAGGGTCCAGCCCCAGAGTCCAGCTCCATGCCTGGCACAGACTGGTACTCCCTGCATGGGCTAGGTGAGTGAGTGAGGACACACTGCAGGGCTGATCTGGGCACTGGGGAGAGCCCGGGGGCACTGGGGTGCTCATGGGGTGAGTTGGAGGACGGCTGGCTGGAGGAGCCCGGGGGGCCATCTGGGCCTTGCCTGCCACTCTAGGCCTGACAGTGCAGGCCTGTTGGGACACTGGGCTCTGGCCCAGAGCGGCCTGGGTCAGGCAGGACACTCCCTGCATGCCTCCTTTCAGCCTGCTCTGTCCCCAGGTGAGCCAGGGACTCCAAGGAGGACTAGCTCAGGGGCACTGTGGCCCCTCCCTGCAGATGGGTCTCAGGGTTCCATTTCAGAGGACGTCTGGGGCTCAGGACTGCTGGACCCGCCTGAGCCAGAGGCCTGCTCAGAACCTGCTACATCTCTTCAAAGCTCTGACTTTTCTCTTAGCTGGACTATCCCAGCCCAGTCTCAACGCTGGGGCTGCTTGGGAAACGTTCTTGCAGGTGAGCTTCAGCAGCGCCGGAGAGGCCTGGGTGGACCGGGACTCAGGGGGCCTGGGTACCCAGCTCCTGCCACTGCCAGGCCCAGGGCCCTAACCTCCCCCGAGGGCAGATCAAGGGGGTCCTGTAAGCACAGAGCTCTGCTCTGGCCACAGGACGGTGAGGCATCTGGCAAGGCCTGAGCCCAGAGGTAGTCGGGAACCCATGGGCTCCTGATGCGCATCCCCTGGCAGCACCCCACGTGCTGACCTGGGCTTGGCGCTGGCGTGCTCCCCGCCGCCCAGAACCACATGCCCACTTCCCTTGGGTCTCTGCTCCCACAAGCCTCCTGGCCAGTGCCTGGCCACCCCGGCTGTCCTCAAGTGGCTCCAGCCTCTCCACCAAGAAGCCTTCCTTGTCTGCTGCAGTCTCGCTAGCCCATCCTCCACGTCTGTCTCAGTCAGGGTGGCTTGCTGGATTCCAGGGTGACCAGAACCCTGAGACAGGTGAGCCCAATGGCAGCCCGAGGCTGGGGATGTCCCAGGTCTGCAGGAAGATGTGGCCTCTCCCTGCCGCTGTCCGGAGCACCTTTCTAAAGGCCAACCCATGGAGACGCCAGAGCTCCTGTGGGACCAAGGTGCGCCTTTCAGAGACCATGGGGCACTCTCCCCTGAGCTGCGGGAGTTCCCAGGACCAGGCCAAAGCAGCCCAGTCATGTTTGAGTGAGGCCTTCTGAGCTGTCCACCGTTACACCGTTACACCGTTATCCTCTGGCCTGCCCTGCAGTATCTGGCTGTGGCCACAACTCCAGCAGCTGAAGGCCAGGGGACTGAGGACTGCAGTCTCAGCTCCTCACAGCCTGCTGGCCCTCTGGTCTGGAGAGCTGGCTGAGCCGGATGAGCAGGGCCAGAGTGGGGGACGGGCGCCTTCCCCTGGGGAAGGCCACCAGAAGCCTCCCCCCGACGCTGCTATTGAATAATTAACACGCAGAGTCCCTGCTCTGTCAGCATGATTCAGCTCCTGAGCCTCAGCCTAAGCCAAACAGATCCGAGGGTGGTCCCCTAGGCCCATCCACGCAGGAGGCTGCCAACTGTGTGTCAGCATACCAGAAGTGCCAATGCAGTGCAGCATCAAGCCTCTGTGAACATCTCCTGCTACCAGCATAGAGTTTATGGTTAAAAAGAAAACCCAGGGCATGCAGAAGCCTTCATGGCCAGCATCTGACCCGGGAACGCGTAGTGCCCACAGTGCTGGGCCTGGGCTGGCCTGGGACTCCAGCCTGCATCTGGGGCAGAGGTGCCCTGGGAGAGGGCCAGATTGCCCTACACCAGGACTGCTGGGCTTCCAGGGCGTCTGGCCCAGGCCAGAATGGCAGCAGGCTCAGGGCTGCCCCAGCACAAGTCCCCACCCATCCGGGCCCTCCATGGGCAGCTGTCCCTCAGCCTGGAGCCACTGCCCACTCTGCGCCCTGATAACTTTGGGCCTCAGGGGGCAAAGGCTCAGGCCCCCTCCTTTGCCTGTGCACCCTGGAGGTCAAGTGGCCATGAGAGAAGAGGACCTCAGCATCGTGCTGCTCCCACTGAGACCAGGCCCTGGCCGTGATGGTGACAGTGACGATGACCATCAGGGCAGCAAAGATGGAGAACAAGGCCTGTGCTTCCGGTGAGGGATCCCCGCCCCACAGGACAGCTCCCTCGGCAGGTGGGCACTGCCTTCCAGTCCTCCTTCCCAGGCCCCCTTTCTCTGTTGGGCCGAGAGGACCAGAGGGTGAAGGGTCAAGGCCTTCCAGATCATCGGTGCCACCCACACAGGTGTGAAACCTTCCCACAGGAGCCCAGGGGCCTGCAGAGGGAGCTCCACCCACAGAGCCCTGCCCACCACCCACCTTGCCTGGACAGTTTGCAGCTGGCTATGAAGGACCCCAGCTTTCCCACTTGGGGTCAAGGCCATGACTGGGGCCTTTCCTTGGGCCAAAGCTTGCTCTGGTGGTGGGTCTGAGGTGCTGAGGATCACCTGGGAGCCAGAGGGACCCCCTTCCACTGGGACAGTGAGGCCCAGACACAGAGGGACTCACCCAAGGCCATATGTGGGATCACGGAGTCTAACTGCCTGAACTGTGAGCCCCCAAGAGGGCCTGTGGGGGCCTCCGGAAGGTAAAAGTGGCCACAACCAAGGTCTCCCCGGTCATGGGTTTGGCCCAGGGCCCCACAGGCATGTCTCAGTGCTATGCCACACAGAGAAGAGTACTGCAGCCTTGCCCAGAGTAGGAGGCCGTCAGTCATGGTCAGGCTGACCCAGAAACAAGGTCCTGAGAGTGTGGGCCACACGGGGCCATGGGTGCAGCCTTGGGCCCCAGATTGCCTCCTGCCACTGCCGGCTCCTGAGCAGTGGTTCCCTAGGGAGGCCGGGTCTGTTTCTCCAGGGCAGGAACATGGAAGGCCACCATGCTGCTGTGACCGGCACCTCCAGATGCTGATTTCTGAGGCCTGAGGTGAAGTGAAGTCCCAGGGTCCTCCAGTCATGGTGGGGCCAGCAGGGACCAAGCCCAGAGACTTCCAGAGCCAGCGTGTGCCTGTGCGTGTGTGCAGGCCTCGGGTCCAATGCTCTGCCTGAGTGCGGGAGGCCCTGCGCTGGAGTCAGGACGTGCCTCTGAGATCCTGATTCCGACTCAGTCCGTGGGAGTCCTGCTAACCTTCCCAGTTCTGCTCGGCCTCCTCGGCACCTGCCATCTCTCTCATTCAGAGGAGCCATCCCGGAGGGTGTGAGCTGGAGTCCCCGGTAGCTCTGATTTGTGGCTCTGAGCTGTGCTGTCTGAAGTGTCCCTGGTGGCGGCAGGAGGGACGAAGACAACGAAGACCCTCTCAGGCTTCCGTGGTCCTGGGCATGGTGGGCCGTCAGCCATGGCGTCCACCATCAACTCTCCAGTTCCCTCGTGGTGCCACTCTGGGTCACTGCCAGAGTCCCTTGACCCTCCCAGCCCACCCTGCATGGGTATGATCAGGCACCAGCTGGACAAGGGCCCCTGCCCGCTGCTGTGGCCGACCTGTGCCTGAAGTGCCTGTGACCCTCCAGGATGGGGGCCGGGGCCAGTCAGGCTCCACCCAGCGCCCAGGGCTGGTGCTGCTGGACAGGGCAGACTGGCAGTCCCTTCAGCAGACCTGACAGCAGAAGGCTCCCAGCGCCCTTCCAAACTCTGCTCCGCGGGGCGCAGGGGCGGGGTGGGCAGCAGGCAGGCCAGTGCTGCCGGTGAGGGAGGGGGCCCTGGCCGCGGGGGCTGCACGACACCCACCTGCCAGGGGTTCTGGGCTGGCACGCTGGCAGGCGGCTCCTCAGCGTCCCTTCGATCTCTTTCTGTCTTTGGTACAGTGTTCACTCGAGGGGAAAGTGCTCTGGTTTAAATGTGAACTATGTACATTTTGCATGTTTTAATTTCTCTTTCCTTCTCCTCCAAGGCAGCTGTGTTTCAATTAGCAAAGAGGAGACTCTAGATATTGGATTGAACTTGCAAATTTGCAAATTTGCATCTCTCAGGGACTGGCCCATATCTGGTTTGTCCCCAGGAACACGGGCGCACAGTGGTGGGAGAGGTAGTGGCCGGCAGCCATGTGGACCAAGGTGGGGGGCTGCCTAACCGATCAGTCACTGCCTGTCCTCCTCTCAGCTTGTCGCTGACCCCAGCCAGGGCCCCCGAGCCCCTGACCAGCAGTTCCTCTTCCCCACCGCCCCCCAGGGCCCCCCACTGACTCCCACTGCGGCTCATGCAAAGCGCAGAGGGGCCTCCCCAGGAAGTCCTCCCCAGAGCCCCCGAGTGACGTTCCTCCTCCACGCCCACGCAGTGCCCGCAGCTGTTCATCCGGCAGGGCCTGCGTCTGAGGTCAGGGAGACGCCGCTGTCCAGGGGCTGGGTCCTGGCATGTGTGGGCTGATGGACGAGCATCAGAAGTGTGGAGCACAGTGCAGCTTGAGTGCCCAGGGCTGCCTGGGCTTCCGGCACCATCTGCCTGCCGGAGCTGCGGCCTGAGCTGCTCCATCAGGGCCCCAGCAGCAGGCAGGCTCACAGCCTCTGCAACAGTCTCCGGACTGGAAAGGGCTGTTGGGACAGCCGTGCCCAGGACAGTCCTGCCCTTGGTGCCTCCTGGGGCCTAGGAGTGGACCCAAGCCCTCTCCCGCTAAGCCAGTCCCAGGGCTCAGCACCCACGTGTCTGGCTTGAGCCTGTGGCCTTCCCGGAAACGAGGAACACCCAAGGCCACCAGAGAGGTCCCCAGCCGGTCTCCCCACTCAGGCTGCAGAGCAGGGCCCTGGGGTCTGCAGAGGCCCCGCCCCTGGCGTAGGCCTGGCTCCTGCCACTGCCTCTCTTCTTGTGCACTCCCCAGGCTTCCTGGCACAGCAAGGGCCTCCCTGTGACTTACCCAGGGCCTGAGGAGGGCACCCAGGAGAGACCTTTGGTCCTGCCCTGCTGCAGGGGCTGCTGAAGAAAGGACACACACATCTCAGCCCGAGACCCACCATGACCCAAGGCTGCCCCAGACTCCTGTCTGCAGGAGCCGAACCAGATCTTCACACCCGAGAAAGATCTCCCCTCAGCCTGCAGGGACATGTACAGTGGGCATATCCTGTCCTGTCTGGGGAGGGGGACACCAGTGAGCTAAAGGAGGAGGTTGAGCAGGGAGAGGCAGATAGCAGGCTCAGAGGACATCTACCATCTGGAGATGGTGCTGCTCCCGCTGAGAAGAGCTGGCCAGTCCCTGGGGGTCACCATACCCACAGGGCCCTGAGCCAGACTGGCCTAGGCCCCAGTGACTGCACTGGCCTCTGCTATTTGCTAACAGAGGGCCCTGAAGGCCCGGAGCCTCTGCAGAAGCTGGGGCCTCACCAGCTGACACAGCAAGCCTGGGCCGGCAGGCAGAGCTGCCGACAGGAACCCGCCCGCTGCAGAGACACACGGTACATACACACAGAGGCTGGTGCACACGCACACGCACACTTGGCACACGCAGAGACACACAGTACATACACACAGAGGCTGGTGCACACGGCACACACACACTCAGCACACGCAGAGACACACACGGTACATACACACAGAGGCTGGTGCACACGGCACACACACACTCAGCACACGCAGAGACACACACGGTACATACACACAGAGGCTGGTGCACACGGCACACACGCACACTCAGCACACGCAGAGACACACGGTACATACACACAGAGGCTGGTGCACACGGCACACACACAGCTGCCGCAGACACACAGTACATACACACACAGAGGCTGGTGCACACGGCACACACGCACACCTCAGCACACGCCAGAGACACACAGTACATACACAGAGGCTGGTGCAGCACACTGCAGGCAGGCACACACAGAGACACAGTACATACACACAGAGGCTGGTGCACAGCACACTCAGCACACGCAGAGACACACAGTACATACACACAGAGGCTGGTGCACCACGGCACACTCACACACGCCAGACACACGGTACATACACACAGAGGCTGGTGCACACGGCACACGCACACTCAGCACACGCAGAGACACACGGTACATACACACAGAGGCTGGTGCACACGGCACACGCACACTCAGCACACGCAGAGACACACGGTACATACACACAGAGGCTGGTGCACACGGCACACGCACACTCAGCACACGCACAGCACCAACACAGGCACCGAAGACTCGGGACCTTCCCACAGGCAGGACTCACACACACATCCCCCACCTGCGAACCCCACACTGGCCCACGTGCGCAAGCACATGCCCCACACGCCCCTGCTCTCGCGCCCACTCTCTGCCAGCCTGGGTGTCCCTGCCTACGCCCACTGCAGCCTGAGGGAGCTGGAAGGCCTGGTGCCGCTGCAGTTTCCTAGGAAACTGTCCCGAGTAGCACTGCAGAGCCTGGAAGACTCCACGTGTGTCAGGTAGGGCCCGGGCGGACCCTGGGGCTCAGGTGGCAGGTGGGCATGGGGTCCTGGGCACATGTAGCCTCCCCATGAGCCAGGCTCTGCCTGCTCCAGCCCCTGTGCCAGGTCCTGCAGCAGGAGAAAGAGGGTTGGCTCCCTGCCCTGCCTGCCCTTTCCCAGCAAGGCTGAGGCCCAGGTCTGCTGTGCTCACGGGTGGGATCCCTTCACGAGACGTCTGCTCTCTGCAGACCACGTAGGTGCTGGGAGAAGGAAGGAGCTGGAAGGGAGCAGTCCTGGAGCCAGCTCACCCAGGAGAAGAGGCAGGAGGAGGGCTGAGAGTGGGATCCGGCAATCCAGGAAGGAGCTGAAGCCTTGGCAGTGTCCAGGTGGAGCCTCACTTCCCATCACAGGTGAGGGCCACTTTGCCCTCCAAGTTCCTTGGTGTGGATTCAGGTGCCCACATGCTGATGGGGCCAGGCAGGGCCAAGAATGTGGGAAAGGACCCTAGGCATGCCCCGAATGTGCAGAGGGAAGGGTGCATGGCCACAAGGTTTCAGGGAGACAGACTTAATGGGGCGTGCCAGGGCCTGCTGTTGGGCTCTTTGTGGGGCACAGGGACAATGCCTGGGAGACCTGGACACAGGGGAGGTGGGGATGGGCTCAGAATGGTGACCATGGAAGGCTAGAGTGGATGGCCAAAGGAACCCCAAACTTCCCATTGGAGGGGTCTTCACACATCCTGTTCCATGGCCCCTTGGGCCCAGAGCCAGGCCCACTATGGAAGGGTGGCCCTCAGAGAAGTGATGGGGACACTTGGCAGCTGAACACCACCCCTGCTCCCCTCCTGCACCATGTGCCAGTCCCCAGCTCCAGGGAGGGAGGATTCATGGGTAGGCAGACTTGGCTGACTGACCTTGTGAGTTCGGTATGGCTGCCTGCTGGCCCAAGCTCCTGGACCTGAGCAGAGGGCAGGCACATCTGTGATCCTCCAAGGAAGGAGGTAAAGCAGCTGGGGCAGCCATGAAACAAGTCAGCAAAGAGGAGAGCAGGGACAGGAGAGGGCCTGGGAGGGCCAGCGAGGGGCCCCGGCAGCCACTCAGACTGAGGTCAACCCCGAGGGCAGCATGCTGATAGCTGGCAGACCTCTCAGGGCCACAAAACCCACCTTCTGAGGCCCAGGCCCTCTCAAAGGCAGTGTTCTCCCTCCTCTGAGCCCGTGTCCATTCACACGGCACACGTTTCCCAGGCGAGGTCTGCTGACAGGGCCAGGCCCCAGCTGGGCCCCACCTTCTCTGCCTGGCTCGCCCGCAGTGTGGCACTCACACTTCCTTCATGAGCAGGCCACAGAGCCAGTGCCCTCCAGGGAGGCTCCACGTACAGGGGTGCCCAGGAATGCGGGTGAGGAGTATGATGGTGCCAACAGTGATGACAGTGATTATGACAATGGATACTGACAAAGATGGTGGCCAGGGTGCCGATGAAGATTCATGAAGAGGAAGGCGATGATGGTGGTGATGTTGGTGGTGGTGATTATTAAGGTTATGGTGGTGGTGATGATGATGAAGGTGGTGGTGATGATGGTGGTGATGATGAAGATGATGGTGGTTGTGATGGTGGTGGTTGTGATGGTGGTGGTGGTGATGATGATGGTGGTGATGATGGTGGTGATGGTGGTGGTGGTGATGATGAAGGTGGTGGTGATGATGGTGGTGATGATGAAGATGATGGTGGTTGTGATGGTGGTGGTTGTGATGGTGGTGGTGGTGATGATGATGGTGGTGATGATGGTGGTGATGGTGGTGGTGGTGATGATGAAGGTGGTGGTGATGATGGTGGTGATGATGAAGATGATGGTGGTTGTGATGGTGGTGGTTGTGATGGTGGTGGTGGTGATGATGATGGTGGTGATGATGGTGGTGATGGTGGTGGTGGTGATGATGAAGGTGGTGGTGATGATGAAGATGATGGTGGTTGTGATGGTGGTGGTTGTGATGGTGGTGGTGGTGATGATGATGGTGGTGGTGATGATGGTGGTGATGATGAAGATGATGGTGGTGGTGATGAAGATGATGGTATACCCCCAGTTAACTTTTTAGGCCTCCAGTCTGCTGCCAAAAGTGCCCCCTGCCACATGCTGGACAGCTGGAGCACACGCCCCCTGGCTCTTCCCCTGCCCTTCTTCTCACTCAGGCAGAGACTCCTGGTGGGAAGAGACTGAAACGCAGCCATCACGCCTGCTGTGTGATGGGCATTGATCATACCCTCGTGCAGAGCCTCATCAGAAACCCAGTTTCTGTCAACGTGAGGTAACTCGACTCACTAGGAGCCACGGTGCACACACAACAGTCAGTGTCCACCCGCCTACGGCAACAGTGGAGATTTAAAAAGCAACACGCTTTCAATCCCTGTTGGAATGTGTTCTGATTCACTGCGTGTCCGTGGTTTTCTGGAGCTGGGATCCTGAGCCCCGAGGACTGTGAACTTGGACGAGAACAAGCGGCACCTTTGTTTTCCCACGCTCTCACTGAAGCAGCACTCCTGTCCCTGAGGAAGGCCAGCAGCCTGGGACGTGGTCTCCAGCGGGAGACGGCAGGGTTGGCCTCGCTTGGCAGCCGTTGCTGACACCTGGAAGGTCAGCTCTGCCACCACCACCTCAAGACCCAGGGCCTCTGGCATCCTGGGCACCACGGGGCTCACGCTGCGCCACTCCACAGCCGACGCCCCGGGGGGCGGCTGCTGCAGTAACGCCGGCTCCTCTGGCGCCGTGCGCTTTGTTGGTATGGACGTCACACACAGGTAGGATGTGGGGACTGGAAAGCCCCGTGGGATACGTGGCGGGACAGGCCGTGGAGTGTCATGCAGGCCCACAGAGGCGATGCGTCGCGTGGGCTCATCACGGTGGCGCACAGCCACGCCACTGCAAGGTGCGTCTGCAGGACAGGGAAGCTGTGCCGGAGGCACGTGGGCACCCCGGAGCCAGCTGCGCAGTTCTGTGACCAAACGCTGCTCTAAAAATAAACTCTATTCGTTTTTTAAAAAATCTATATATTCCCAGGTGCCAAAGGTCCTTCCTTGGAGCCCTGCGGGAGCCTGGGGACACCCAGCCCTGACTCACGCCAGCAAGCCCCTCACCACTGCCCGTGGGATGCAGGGCCCCTGTGCACTGGGGAGGGCCACTGCAGACCCCAGGCACAGGCGCACGACAGTGAGCACCTGTAGGGGATGCCTGCAGGAGAGGGCCGTCACGATGAGAGTGGACAAGCACTGGCACACCCTGAACAAAGGCACACGCAAGCACACTCACCCAGGAACACCCAGGTACACTCACATACACAGGCACACCCAGGCACACTCAAATACATAGGCACACACACCCGGGTGCACATGGGCACACTCACATACACAGGCACACTCACATACAAGGGCACACACACCCAGGTGCACATGGGCACACAGGCACACCCAGGCACTCAAATACACACACCCAGGTGCACATGGGCACACTCACATACACAGGCACACCCAGGCACACTCAAATACACAGGCACACACACCCAGGTGCACATGGGCACACTCACATACACAGGCACACTCACATACAAGGGCACACACACCCAGGTGCACATGGGCACACTCACATACACAGGCACACCCAGGCACACTCAAATACACAGGCACACACACCCGGGTGCACATGGGCACACTCACATACACAGGCACACTCAAATACACGGGCACACACACCCGGGTGCACATGGGCACACTCACATACACAGGCACACTCACATACAAGGGCACACACACCCAGGTGCACATGGGCACACTCACATACACAGACACACACACCCAGACACACTCACATACACAGGCACACACACCCAGGTGCACATGGGCACACTCATACACAGATACACTCACATACACAGGCACACTCACATACACAGGCACACACACCCAGGTGCACATGGGCACACTCATACACAGATACCCTCACATACACAGGCACACATACCCAGGTGCACATGGGCACACTCATACACAGATACCCTCACATACACAGGCACACACACCCAGGTGCACATGGGCACACTCATACACAGATACCCTCACATACACAGGCACACACACCCAGGTGCACATGGGCACACTCATACACAGATACCCTCACATACACAGGCACACAGGCACATACACCCAGACACACTCACATACATAGGCACACATACCCAGGTACACATGGGCACAGGCACAGACACAGGCACACTCACATACACAGACACATTCACATACAAGACACACTCACATACACAGGCACACTGGCACATACACCCAGACACACTCATATACACAGACACACTCACATAGACAGGCACACAGGCACACTCACAGACACAGACACACTCACATAGGCACACACACCCAGGCACACACACTCAGGCACACACAGGCACACTCACATACACAGGCACAAACAGGCACACTCACACACACTCAGGCACACGCAGGCACACTCACAGACACAGGCACGCACACATCCCCTCTTGCGCATGTGTGCACATGCCTGGCGTTAGCCACAGGCCCCATGCTTGGACACACTGTGCGTGTTCCCACCCAGCCTTGAGGGTGTGTTTTAATGTACTTGTCCTCCAGTCTGAATGCACACGTGGGCTGGTCTCAGACGTTACATTCAGAGTAATTAAACCAAAAAGCTCATTTCTGGAAAGAGACAAGGTGTTTTGGGTTCTGAATCAATATTCCATCTGCCTAGCGTCCCAGGTGCTGCCCTGGGGCAGCAGGCTGCATTCGCAGGGGGCAGCGGCTCACCAAGCAGCGGGAGGAGCTACGTCTGGCGGGAGAGCAGCCTGCTGCCTCCGCACAGCCTGGGTGGGTCCGGACCCTTTCCTTCCCTTTCAAAATCTCAGCGCTGCATTCAGTTCAACTCAGGCCAGCTGACGAGCCTGCTTCGGAGCCAACGGGTTTGAAGTCAGATTCCGACACTCTGAACGTTTTAGGGGAAGAGCCCAGGCGTGGGCCAGGGCCCTGCTGGGCCGAGCAGTGGCACGCTGTCCGTGGAGGGGGCTGCTCGGCAGGAGCTTCTCTGCCCGCCCCGTGGCAGGACATGCTGTTCGGGATCGGTGTCGCTGGTGTGAAGCAGCACCGTGTCCCCGCTTCTGACAGTCACGCACAATGCAAGGAAGGAGGGCCCGTGGATGCTGCTGAGCGGAGCAGGCGCCACATTCTGGGCCCTGTGCTTGATGCCCATGGAGAGGTGCAGCACCTGTGGGCTCTCGAGCACAGGCAGGTTTAGGGACGCCCAGGCCAGAAGGAGACGTCCCCGGGGCCCGTGGAGGCCACGTGGGCCCAGCCGGGCTGCAGGAGGGGGCCTGGCACCTCCTTGCTCCCTTTCCAGCCTCAGGGCGCCAAACTCCCTCGGGGCTCCACCCAGCACACGGCAGCACTGGCCAGGGGCCGGAGCAGACAGGTGGCCCTGGACAGTGCGCCGCAGCGGGGCCCCCGCATGGCTGACTTGGTCCTTGCTCAGCCCCACCCTGCTGGCTCAGTTGCCCCAGGCGGGCGGGGTGTGCACTCCGAGGCCCACTAGGCCGGAAGACCAGCGGAGGCACCAGGCTACGGCCAGAGCTTGGCCTCCAGTTCAGCAGCTGCCCACCATGCTTGTGCTCATGGCTGGCCACAGAGGCCCACTGACTGCAGGTCACCACCCTGACCACATGACCAGTGCCTCCTCTCCAGGCCTGTCCCTGAGAGACACGCACATCCATGGGGAAACTGGACACAGGGTCCACAGCAGCCTCATTCAAAGTGGCCCACAGGAGGAAAGGCCCAGTCGTCACCACTGGGGAGTGGGCATGTCCACACAGAGGGACGTCATTCATCCTGAGAGTGAAGGAGGCCGGACCCCCACCGCAGGACCCCCACCGAGGCAGGATGGGCCTGGAGCACCAGCTCCGCGAAGAAGCCAGGCACAAGAACCAGGCGCGGCGAGGCCACGGATGGGAAGGGCCCCGGACGGGCAGGTCCTGGAGACAGAGCAGGGCAGTGGTCACCGGATGGGTGCCGGCATGCAGGGGGGCTTCTCTGGGGGGAGGAAAACGCTCCAGAATGGCTGCTGTGAAGTCTGAACACCAGGGCAGCAGGCGGGGCTGAGTCGCGTGCTCAGCAGGTCTCGGCCACGGCCCTGTCCCCCAGAGCACGGCCCGGACGGCTCTCAGCGCGTCCCAGGCTCCTGGTGCTGTGGCGGCCACAACTCCTCAGCCCACACCTCAGGAGTCAACAGGACTGCTCTCTGTGGTCAGCGGCCAACAGGAGAGCCTCATGCTTCCAACTGTCTCCAGAGTGGACCCGAGGGCTGCTGACCTTCCCTGCAGTGGCCCTAAGGCCATTCCTGTCCCACTGTCTGTGCCAGCTCTGGGTCCTGCCCTCTCCTGACTCCCAAGCCTCAGGGAGGAGGACCTGAGTGACCACCAGGGTGCGACAAGGCTTGGCAGAGCTTCTGTGACTTGCTCTGGTCTGGCCCTTGTGGGCCCTGCTCTATCTGCACCAGGTGGTCCCCAGCATCCCCACTCTACCTGGGCAGCTGCCTCCTGCTGGACTGCCCAGGCCCTGTGAGGGCTCGGGCA
>JAHUXG010006043.1:0-26840 GCA_020740815.1 Sciurus niger | reverse complement strand
AGCTTTATATTATATTCCCCCATTTTTGATTTTATAAAAAAATCTTTTTGGGTACATGGATGAAGGTCAGTCTTCTGTAATTACTTCCTGCTGAGTGTGGACGTAGAGCTGATTCAGGGGAGACATCATCGTGGCAGGAAGAGTTGGGGACTTGATAGTTCCTCTGGGGGCACACCTGTAGCCGGGCTCCAATTTCTGTAAGATCCTGATATTTCTGTAATACAAGCTGATTAGTTGACATGGAAGTAAAAAGACAGGGGGCTCCCCTTTTTCAGCTGGCATTCTATTGGAAAAAATTCAGTGGTTAGGAAAATTACAAACAGGAATCCAGTCCTCATGGCTGGGCATGGTTGTCTGGTGTTTCAGTTGTCTGGTTCCCAATTTCTGGAATGGAAGAAAGGGTGGAGGGCTTCATGATCTTCAGTCTGAGATGAAGGGGTCCCACAGGAGTAGTCGAGTATCGGTTGGAAGAAGCTTGTGGATTAGGAGCTGGAGAGGGGTTACCATTTGACCAGAGATGAAGGCTGTCTCGGAATCCCTGTGGGAGAACTGTCCAGGTTATCTAAGAAGAAACTCGAGTGAAAGGGTCAGTCCAAGTAAAAGCAAAGAGATCCTGTGAATCAGGGTGAAGTAGGACAGTAAAAAATGCATCCTTCAAATCTAGCACTGAAAAGTATGTGGTGGAAGAAGGGATAGAAGAAAGCAGAGTGTAAGGATTGGACACAATGGGAAAGATGGGGACCACTGCTGAGTTAATGATGCGGAGGTCTTGCACTAGATGGTAAGATCCATTGGGTTTCCTAACAGCCAGGATGGGAGTGTTATAAGGTGAGTTGGCAGGGCACAGGAAACCTTTCTGCCTTAAATCCTTGATGATTGGTTGAAGTCCTATAAGGCTCCTTCAGGGAAGGGGATATTGGGCCTGGGCTTGGTAGGATGTTGGGTCCTTTAGATGAAAGAGTACAGGTGAGCATTTAGCTACAGAGAGTGTATGAGTGTCCCAGACCTTGGGGTCAACCAGGGAGGAAGGAAGGGGGTATGAGGACTCTATTTGAGCTGTATATTCTTGTAGAGTCATAAGGAGAGGAATAGCAGAGGAGTCTTGGCTGAGGCACATGGTGGGTGAGAAGGAAATAGAGGCACCCAATTTGGTTAGGATGTCCCTTCCCAGAAGGGGAATGGGACATGAAGGAATTATTAAAAAGGAATGAGTAAAGCCAATTTGTCCTATATCGCAGCTTATTGGAGGGGTTTGTAAGGGGTTACATGGTTTTCCCTCTACCCCGACAATAGAGGATTTGGCAGGGGAAGTGGGTCCCCAAAACTCCTGCAGCACTGAGAACCTGTGGCGGTGGGGTACAGGGCCCCCTATTCAACTGCCTCAATTTAACCTTTATGTTAGGGTAACTGGGAAAAGTAATAAGTCATAAGTAGCTGCCGTCCCTCCGGGGTTTCAGGATCCTGGTTAGTGTACCTGAGCATGGCCTCTGTAAGGCGGCTTAGAAATGCTGATGGGTTTTCATCTCTGTCCTGTATTACTTCCTGAAGTTTGCCATAGTTAATGGGTTTAATAGCAGCCTTTCGTAGACCTGTAAGGATGCAGGTTTGAAACCTATCCCACTGTAGACACCCAGCCTTGGTATTATAGTTCCATAGGGACTTCCTATCTGGTACTGCTTCAGCCCCTATGGGGTGGGTTGGGGTCGATTGATGAATCTCATCTGCATAATTGTGCGCCTGTACCCCAACTCTCCTGCATTCCTCAGGGGTTAGGGTGTTGGACATGATCATGTAAATGTCATGCCAGGTAAGGTTATAAGGCTGGTTAAGGTACTGAAATTCCTTAATGAAGGTTGCAGGGTTGGAGGTGAAGGAACCTAGCCGCTTCTCTATTTGGGACAGATCGGACAGTGAAAAGGGGACATGGACTCTGATTACTCCCTCTGCACCAGCCACCTCCCATAAAGGAGCTAGGACACGTGCAAGAGACTGCATGGTGGGAGGACTTGGTGGGCTGAGTGGAGGAACGGAAGGAGAAATAGAATGAGGCAAAGGAGAGGAATGAACAGGGGCTTCTGCAGTAGGAGGCCTGTAAGGAGACGATTTATTAGCTGGATCAAACTCAGAAAAGAAAGAAGGGTTAAAGGGGGAGGAGAAGCCAAGAGAACATGTTCAGGTTTTTGAGGAGAGCAGAGATTAGGTTTAGCACGAAAGAAAGGAAAAACACGAAGGGGAAAAGTCTCTTTCCATTCACCAGGTCGCCCACATATGTACTTAATTATAACTATAATTAAGTACATATATAAGCATATATAATTATGCTTATAATTGTACCTAGTATAAAGCTAGAATTTAGGGTGTCATAAATAGACCATTCTGATTTACTATCTAAAGGACAGTTTAGCTCTAATTCAGGGAACAGGTAAAGGTGTTTGAGATTGTTTAATAAACATCTCAGTGGCGAGTTTTCCGGGGTGGAAGTCCTAGATTAGAAAGACATTATGTTGAGAAAAATAAATTAGGCACAGAAATTGATCTCCTTATATGTGGAATCTAACAAATTAACAGTGTTCATATAAGTAGACATCAAAATAGCAGTTATCACAGGTAATAGATAATGGATAGGAAAATGGGGAATGTTGGCAAATAAGTAATTCAGTAACAGTTATGTAGGAGTACCATTGTTTACTGTTGCACAGCAAGCTGACTATAGCTAATTATATATTTCATGGTAAAAAATATATAAAAGAGATTATTTAAATGCTCTTATCAAAAGAACAGGATGAACATTTTACACACACACACACACACACACACACACACACACTAATCAGTCTCATTACAAAATGTGTTGAAACATTACTTTTTAACCAATAATGTGCACAATTATTATTTGTCAGTGAATATAAACTAAATTAAAAAAAAAAGCAGCTGAGAATGCTACAAGATAACAGATAGATGAAAAAACAAAATAAGCAAACCAACAAGTAAAATTAGAAATTCAACACAGTAGTAGAAGCAAAATACAGTTACACAAAATTTCTGGATCTATATTAAACTAATATTATGTTATTTGCAAAGGTTTTTTAAATAATTCCCAAACTACAAGCAACAAAAAGAAAACAGATAACTTTCATTAGATCAAACCAAAAAGATTCTGTACAGTCAAGGAATCCTCAGAGTAAGGAGAAAATCTATGAATTGGGAGAATACATTTGTAAACCATAGCCATAATATGTGACAAACTCAAACAACTGAACAGTGGGAAAACAAATAATCTGCTTTCTGCTCATCATGTGAGCCACTTCTCTCTTCCACACTCTTCTGTCATGATGTTCTGCCTCACCTGGAGCTCTGAGGAATGGAGGCAGCCTTCTATGGACTAAGACCTCTGAAACTGTAAATTCCCAAATAAACTTTTTTTCCTCCTCTACAATCGCTGTGGTCAGGTCTTTCACAGCAGCAAAAATGCTAACTAAAACAGTAGGCAATACAGCAGTATTCATAGGTGCAAAGATTGGACTGAAAGCTGAAGCCCCATCAATGGGTTAAACAATTTTATGAATTAATAATTTGAGTGGACTACTGGGCAGTAACAGTAGTAATGTGGGTCAGGACTGGAGGAAATAAGTCCCTGACATCATGATCTCAGACTGTATCTGTCCTTGGTCCCTTCCCTGGTCTCCTGTTTCTCTCTGCTTCTTGGCTACCATGAGGTGAAGAGTTTTCCTCTTTCATGCCCTTCTGCCACAATGTTCCTGCCTTGGAGCCAGTTGGCAATGGTCTGAGCCTCTGAAATAGTGAGCAAAAATAAATATTTCCATTTGTATGTTGTTTTTTGTCAGGTATTTTGGTTACAGTGATGAAACATTGACCAGAACAACAATGTATGAATGTGTTGAATATACTATACTATACTATACTATAATATATATAATATAATAACATAATATAATATATATAACACCTGTTAATGTGTACAACATTTATATTTTTATATATCAGCTAAAAAATAAAATTGAACAAATGGGAAAGCAATTTGAATTGACATTTTCAAAAACTAAACATACAAATGGCCAACAGATGTATTAAAATGGGTTCAACTTGCTGGGCATGGTGGTGCACACCTGTAGTCCCGGTGACTCAAAAGGCTAAAGCAGGAGAATCACAAGTTCGAGGTCAGCCTCAGGAATTCATCAGGACAAGGCAAATTAAAACCATAGTGAGATATAACCCTACACCAATTAGAATGGTTACTAATAAAAGGAGAAAGATAAGCTTTAGGGAGGATGTGGATAAGTTGTAATTTTGTACACTGCTGATGGAATGTAAATTAGTATAACCATTAAGGAAAACAGTACAGACCTTCAAAAATATGAAAATAAGCTTTCACACTATCTAGCAATGTCTCTTTTGTAGATATATCAAAAGGAAATAAAATCAAAGAAACTTTTTCATTTCTATATTCATTGTAGCACTATTTACAATAGCCAATTTATGGAATCCACATAAATAGACATCCAACTAGCGAAATCAATTGTATAAAGAAAATTTGATGTATAACACACAGTGGAGTACTATTTAGCTTTATAGAAAGAGGAGAATCTACCATTTTCCACAATGTGAATGAACCTAGAAGAATTATGCTAAGTGAGATAAGTCAGAGATAGATAGATATTATGTGAATTCACTTTGAATGTTATTAAAAATAGTCTACCAGTTAGTAGCAGGGAGTATGATAAAAGTTGTCAGAAACTAGGGAGAGCAGGTATTGAGAATGGGGGCTATTGGTTAAAGGGTACAATTTTTGGGGGGAGTACCGGGCATTGAACTCAGTGGCACTCAACCACTGAGCCACATATCCAGCCCTATTTTGTAATTTATTTAGAGACAGGGTCTCACTGAGTTGCTTAGCACCTCACTTTGACTGAGATTGGCTTTGAACTCATGATCCTCCTGCCTCTTTCTCCCAAGCCTAATGGGAACAATTTTTCACATACGTAGATGGATAGATTTTGCAGATTGATTGTACAGCATGTTGAATATAATTAAAAATAAAGAATTGTATATTTGAAAATCACAGAGATTAAATATTAAATCTTTCCACCCCAAAACATTGGTAAGTATATGTGTGAATAGATAAATTAATGAGATTTTAATTATATCTTGATGCATAATTATGTTAAAACATCACAGTTCTATTCATGTTGCTGAAAATGACAGAGATATATTCTTTATGACTGAATCATATTCAATTTATTGTATATGCAGAAATTACTTTATCCATCTATTTACTTATAGGCATCTATTTTGAGTCAAGATTTTAGTTGTTGTGAATAGTACTATGATCGCCCACCACCCGCGGGGACAATCACAACGCGTACGCTCTTCTTGATCACAGGAACCAAAAGGGTTTTATTCCACAAGTCTCAGACTTATATTGAGAACACCAGCCTATCAGAGAGTAGACTACCAGGAAAGTCAGCCTATCAAGGAACAGTCTCCAGGCAGATACCAGGATCGCCTCATGTACAACAGCCAACCAGAGTTACTTCCTAAAACTTGTATATGAGTGCAGCTATGTCTGGCAAGCTGCCAGGTGCCATCTTAGAGATCAGGCCACAGTGCGGCTCTGGGGCCCTCAGAGCTCACCCCTGACATAGTACTGCAATACATGAAAGTATGAACACAAATTCATATAATTTCATACTTTTTGGATTTATATAAATATATGTGGAATTGCTGAATTACATGGTATATCCACTTTTTATTTTTTGAGGACTAGCCATGCTATTTTCAGTAATAGATACACTAATTTGTATTCACATCAACAACGTGTAAAAGTATCCCTTCCTTCATTAGTATTTGTGATTTTCCATCTTTCTGATGATAATCATTCTAACTGGAATGAGATAAATTTTGTCACTTTAATCTGCATTTCCCTGATGGTTAATAAGATTAAGCATTTTTATGTGACTTTTGTCCATATTTTTGTTGTCCTTTGAGAAACATCTAATTCCAATTGTTAAAAAAATTAATTGGATTATTTGGTTTTATTGCATTCCTTACATATTCTGGATATTAATCCTTTATTAGATGAATATTAAAATCATTTCTTCCCATTGTTTTTGCTCTTATTTTGGTTGATTATTTCCTATGTGTGCAGAAGCTTCTTAGTTTGATGTAGTTCCAGTTGATGATTTTTACTCTTGTTTGCTATACCTTTGGGGTTATCTCTAAAAAAAATCATTGTCTGTACCAGTCTTAAAATGTTTGCCCTGTTTCCTTGAAATAATTTCTTACATTTGTTTTTATTTAGGTCTTTGATCCATTTTGTCTATTTTTGTGTACAGTGAGAAAGGATCTGATTTTACCCTTCTGCAAATGTTTTTTGTAATATAGATAACACCATTTATTGAATATACTGGTTTTGGTCTGCTGTACATTCTCATTTCCTTGCTCAAATACTAGTTATTTATACAAATGTGAATTCATTTATTTGTTATCTATTCTGTTTCACTGATTTATGTGTCTGTTTCAATGTAATTACCATGCTGTTTTGATTACTATAGCTTTGTAGCATATATTGAAGTCAGGTTTTTGAAGTCTCCAGGTTTTATTTATTTATTTTTTTCAATACTGGGGATGCAACTCAAGAGTGCTTGAACACTGAGCCACATCCCCAGCCCTATTTTGTGTTTTATTTATAGACAGGGTCTCACTGAATTGCTTAGCACCTTGCTTTTGCTGAGGCTGACTTTGAACTTGAGATCCTTGTGCCTCAGCCTGTCAAACTTCTTGGATTACAGGTGTATGCCACCATGCCTGTCTTGATGCCTATGGGTTTTTTGTTTTTATTTATTTTATTTTGATTAGGATCACTATGACTCTTCTCAGTTGTCTGTGATTCCATGTGAATTTTAGAATAGTTTCTCTATTTCTGTGAAGAAAATCACTTATATTTTCGTGGAAATCACATCAAAGCTATAGAATATTTTGGATTAGGCCATCATTTCATCAATATTCGTTTTTCAAATCTACAAACTTGGGATTTCTTTCCATTTTTTTCAAAATAATTTCCTGTCATCAGTATTTTACACTTTTCATTATAAAAATTCTTTACTTCATTGATTAAAATTATTGCTAAGTATTTTAATTTTGTGCTGTTGCAAAAGGGATTGTTTCTTTTCTTCAGCATGTTCATTTGATATATAACATATTACTGATTTTGTAGGTTGATTTTATATCCTGAAACTGACTTTTATCATTTTCAACAGATTTTTTTGATAGAATATTTGGGATTGCCAACATATGAAACCATTATATCTGCAAACATGTATAATTTAACTGCTACCTTTCCTATTTTGATACCCTTTATTCTTGGGTCTTCCATAATTTTCCTTGCTAGTATTTCCGGTATTATAAGAGGAGTGGTGATGTAAGTATCCTTTTCTTACTCCAGGTTTTTGAGGAAAGACAGCTTTATCCCATGCAGTATGATTTATCGTTGTTGTTTTCATATATAATCTTTAGTAATTTGAGGCATGCTCCTTCTGTAGCTAATAGATTGAGAGATTTTTCATGAAGAAATGAATCTTATCCATTGATTCTTCTTCATCTATTAAGATGATCATATGGATTTGTCCATTACATTTAATGTATTTTATCACATTTATTGATTTGTATGTGTTGCATAATCTTTGCACCCCTGAAATGAAATCCACTTGATCATGGGGTCAGATCTTTTTCATGTGCATTCCTTTGAACTTTTTTTGTTAGTATTTTATTAAGACTTTTTGTATCTTTTACTCAGCAAGAATATAGATGTATAATTTTGCATTTTTGTTCTACGATTTTCTGTTTTGTTTATCAAGATGATGCTGGCCGCATAAAAAGTTGAATGGCAGAATTCTTCTCATCTCAAATTTTTGAAGAGTTTCAAAGGATTGGAATTAGTTTTGTATTCAGTGTTTTGTAGAAATTAACTGTAAAGTCATCATGTCATTGACATTTTTAGGGGAGATTGTCAATTAAATTTTTAAGATTTTATTAATTATTCTTATGTTTAGATTTTTTAGTTCTTCTTCCCTTGATTTTTGGCAGATGGTATGCCATCAGCAATTTATCCATTTATTTCTTGTTTTTTCATTTATTATCATATAATTTTTCTTAATAGTTTCTTATGATCTTTTGTATCTATGTATTTCTGTATTATCAGTTGTAATGTCTCTTTTTACATCTCTAATTTAATTGGGTCTTCTCCCTTTTCTTGGTTAGTAGGCTAAAAGTTTATCATTTTTGTTTATCCTTTTAGAAAACCAGCACTTTGTATTTGTTTGTTTATTTCTGCTCTCATTTTTATTACTAATTTCCTTTTACTAATTTTGGGTTTGGTCTTTCTTGCTTTGTAAGTTCACATGGTACTTTATAAAGTTTCTTTCTTGAGGTGGTACTATTTCTTTACATATATATTTATTGCTATAAAATTCCCTCTCAGTATTACTTTTGCAAAATCCCACAGATTTTGATGATTTGCTGTAATTTGAATACATTTCAAAAAAATGTTTCTTATCTCACTTATATATTCCTCAATTTTCCCTAGTCATATGGAAGCATGTTTTTCATTTTTCATGTATTTTTAAATTTTATTTTTATTGTAAACAAATGGGATATATGTTGTTTCTGTTTGTACATGAAGTAGAGGCATACCATTTGTGTAACCATACATTTACATAGGGTAATGGTGTTTGACACATTCTGTTACTTTTTCCTTCCCCCCCACCCCTCCCACCACTCTTATCCCTCTATACAGTCCCTCCTTCCTCCATTCTTCCCCACTGCCGCCCCTCATTATGTGTCGTCATGCACTTATCAGTGAGATCATTCGTCCTTTGTTTTTTTGAGATTGGCTTATCTCACTTAGCATGATATTCTCCAATTTCATACATTTGCATGCAAATGCCATGATTTTATCATTCTTTATAGCTGAGTAATATTCCATTGTGTGTATATATATATATATATATATATATATATATATATATATATATATCACAGTTTCTTTAACCATTCATCAACTGAAGGACATCTAGGTTGGTTCCACAATCTGACTATTGTGAATTGAACAGCTATGAACATTGGTGTGGCTGTATCTCTGTAGTATGCTCATTTTAAGTTCTTTGGGTATAGGGCCAAAGAGTGGGATAGATGGGTCAAATGGTGGGTCCATTCCAAGTTTTCTAAGGAATCTCCATACTGTTTTCCAGAGTGGCTGCACTAATTTGCAACCCCACCAGCAATGTATGAGTGTACCTTCTTCCCCACATCCTCGCCAACACCTATTGTTGTACTCTTGATAATTGCCATTCTAATTGGTGTGAGATGGAATCTTAGGGTAGTTTTGATTTGTATTTCTCTTATTATTAGAGATATTGAACATTTTTCCATATATTGTTGACTGTAGATCTTCTTCTGTGAAGTGTCTGTTCATTTCCTTAGCCCATTTGTTGATTGGGTTATTTGTATTCTTCGTGTAGAGTTTTTGAGTTCTTTATAGATTCTGGAAATTAGTGCTCTATCTGAAAGATGAGTGGCAAAGATTTTCTCCACTCTGTAGGTTCTCTTTTCACATTGCTGATAGTTTCCTTTGCTGAGAGAAAGCTTTTTACTTTGAATCTATCCCAGCTATTGATTCTTGCTTTAATTTCTTGTGTTATGGGAGTCCTGTTAAGGAAGTCTGATCCTAAGCCAACAAATTGAAGATTTGGACCTACTTTTTCTTCTATAAGATGCAGAGTCTCTGGTCTGATTCCGAGGTCCTTGATCCATTTTGAGTTGAGTTTTGTGCAGGGTGTGAGATAGGGGTTTAGTTTCATTCTGCTGCATATGGTTTTCCAGTTTTCCCAGCACCATTTGTTGAAGAGGCTATCTTTTCTCCATTGCATAGTTTTGGCTCCTTTGTCTAGTATGAGAAAATTGTATTTATTTGGGTTTGTGTCTATGTCCTTTATTCTGTACCATTGATCTACTTGTCTATTTTGGTACCAATACCATGCTGTTTTTGTTACTATTGCTTTGTAGTATAGTTGAAGTTCTGATACTGTGATACCCCCTGTTTCATTCTTCCTGCTAAGGATTGTTTTAGCTATTCTGGTTTTCTTATTCTTCCAAATGAATTGGGAATGATTGCTTGCTCTATTTGTGTGAAGTACATCACTGGGATTTTAATTGGAATTGTATTGAATCTGTAGAGCACATTTGGTAGTATGACCATTTTGACAATATTAATTCTGCCTATCCAAGAACATGGGAGATGTTTCAATCTTCTAACGTCTTCCTCAATTTCTTTCTTCAATGTTTTGTAGTTTTCATTGTAGAGATCTTTTACCTCTTTGGTTAGATTGATTCCCAAGTATTTTATTTTTTTGAGGCTATTGCAAATGGAGTTGTTTACCTCATTTCTCCTTCAGATGTTTCATTGCTTGTGTATAAAATTGCTTCAGATTTATGCATGTTGATTTTATAGCCTGCTATTTTGCTGAATTCATTGATGAGGTCTAGAAGTTTTCTGAAGGAGTTTTTTGGATCCTCTAAATATAGAGTCATGTCATCAGCAAATAGTGACAGCTTAAGTTCCTCTTTTCCTATTCACAGCCCTTTAATTTCTTTAGTCTAATTTCTCTAGCTAGAGTTTCGAGGACAATGTTGAATAGAAGTGGTGAAAGAGAACATCCCTGCCTTGTTCCCATTTTTAAAGGGAATGCTTTCAGTTTTTCTCCATTAAGAATGATGTTGGCCATGTGCTTAGCATAAATATTCTTTAAAATGTTCAGGTATGTTCCTACTATCCCTATTTTTTCTAGTGTTTTGAGCATGAAGGGGTGTTGTATTTTGTGGAACGCTTTTTCTGCATCAATTGAAATAACCATATGATTCTTATCCTTAAGTCTATTGACATGATGGATTGCATTTATTGATTTACAGATGTTAAACCATCCTTGAACTCCAGGGATGAACCCCACTTGATTGTGGTGCACGATTTTCTTAATATGCTTTTGGATACGGTTTGTCAATATTTTGTTAAGGATCTTTGCATCTGTATTTATCAAAGATATTGGACTAAAATTTTCTTTCCTTGATGTGTCTTTGCCTAGTTTCTGTATGAGGGTGATATTAGCTTCTGAGAATGAGTTTGGTGGGGCACCCTCCTTTTCTATTTCCTGGAATACTTTGAGAAGTGTTGGAATGAGTTCTTCTTTGAAGGTCTTTTAGAACTTCACTGCTCCTGGACTTTTCTTGGATGGTAGGTTTTTAATGGCTTCTTCTATTTCATTGCTTGATATTGATCTGTTTAAATTCTGTATGTCCTCCTGGTTCAGTTTGGGAGGAGCATATGTCTCTAAAAATTTGTCAGTGTCTTCAGTAGTTTCTATTTTGTTGGAATACAGATTTTTGAAGTAGCTTATCATTATGTTCTGTATCTCAGTGGTGTCTGTCATGATACTTCCTTTTTCATCACGAATTTTAGTAATTTGAGTTTTCTCTCTCCTTGTTAGTGTGGCTAACGGTGTGTCTATTTTGTTTACTTTTTCAAAGAACCACTTTTTGTTTTGTCAATTTTTTGAATTGTTTCTTTTGTTTCAATTTCATTGATTTCAGCTCTGGTTTTAATTATTTCCTATCTTCTACTACTTTTGTTGTTATTCTGTTCTTTTTCTAGGTCTTTGAGCTGTAATCTTAGGTCATTTAGTTGTTGACTTTTCATTCTTTTCTGGAATGTGCTGCATGCAATGAGTTTTCCTCTTAGTACCACTTTCATAGTGTCTCAGAGATTTTGATATGTTGTATCGTCATTCTTATTGACCTCTAAGAAATTTTTATCTCCTCCCTGATGTTTTCTGTTATCCATGTTTTATTCAATAGCATATTATTTAGTCTCCAGGTGTTGGAGTAATTTCTGTTTTTTATTTTGTCATTGATTTCTACTCTCAGTCCATTATGATCTGATAGAACACAAGGCAGTATCTATTTTCTTGCATTTCCTAAGGGCTGCTTTGTGGCATAACATATGGTCTATTTTTGAGAATGTTCTATGTGCTACTGAGAAGAAAGTGAATCTGCTCATTGATGGATGGAATATTCTATATATGTCTATTAAGTCTAGGTTATTGATTGTGTTATTGAGTTCTATGTTTTCTTTGTTTGGTTTTTGTTTGGAAGATGTATCTAGTGGTGACAGTGTTGTGTTAAACTCACCCAGAAATATTGTGTTGTGGTCTATTTGATTCCTGAAATTGAGAAGGATTTGTTTGATGTACAGGGATGCACCATTGTTTGGGGCATAAATATTTACTATCATTTATGTCTTCCTGATTTATGGTTCCCTTAAGCAGTATGAAATGTCTTTCTGTATCCCTCCTGACTAACTTTGGTTTGAAGTCCACTTTATCTGATATAAGGATGGAAACCCCCACGTTTTTACTGAGTCCATGTGAGTGGTAGGTTTTTTCCCATCCTTTTACCTTTAGTCTGTGGATGTCTTTTTCTATGAGATGAGTCTCTTGCAGGCAGCATATTGTTGGGTCTTTCTTTTTAATCCATTCTGCCAGTCTATGTCTTTTGATTGATGAGTTTAGGCCATTAATATTCAGGGTTATTATTGAGATATGCTTTGTATTCCCAGTCATTTGGGCTCATTTTTGGTTTTTAACTTGACTTGGTTTCTCCTTTGAGTGGTTTTTCTCTAAGGTAGTTCCTCCCTTTACTGACCTACATTGTTGTTTTCATTTCCTCCTCATGGAATATTTTGTTGAGAACATTCTGTAGCGCAGGCTTTCTATTTGTAAATCCTTTTAACGTTTTTTTTATCATGGAAGGATTTTATTTCATCTTCAAATCTGAAGGTAAGTTTTGCTGGGCATAGGATTCTTGGTTGGCAACCATGTTCTTTCAGAGCTTGAAATATGTTGGTCCAGGCCCTTCTATCTTTAGGGTCTGGGTTGAGAAGTCTGTGGCTATTGGTAGTGGTTTCCCCCTATATGTAATCTGATGGCTTTTCTCTCACGGGCTTCAAAATCCTATCTTTATTTTGAATGTTAGGCATTTTCATTATAATGTGCCTTGGTGTGGATCTGTTGTGATTTTATGTATTTTGTGTTCTGTAAGCCTCTTGTATTTGATTTTCCATTTTATTCTTCAGGTTTGGGACATTTTCTGATATTATTTTATTGGATAGGTTGTTCATTCCTTTGGTTTGTATCTCTGTGCCTTCCTCAATCCCAATAATTCTTAAATTTGGTCTTTTCATGATGTCCCTTAGTTCTTGGAGATTCTGTTCATGATTTCTTTCCATCTTCTCTGTTTGTGCAACTTTATTTTCAAGATTAAATATTTTGTCTTCATTGTCTGTGAGGTGTTGTCTTCCAAGTGGTCTAGTCTTTTGGTGATGCTTTCCATTGAGGTTTTTTTTATTTGGTTTATTTTTTCTTTCTTTTCAAGGATTTCCATTTTTTTTTTTTTTTGAGAATCTCTCTGTTTGTTGAAATGATATTTTGCTTCCTGCAGTTACTAGTTACTCTTTCAACTGCTTATTGGTATTATCATTCATTGCCTGCATTTGCTCTCTTATCTCATCCTTTGCTTCACAAATCATCTTAATCATGGATAATCTGAAGTCCTTTTCTGACATTTATTTTAACATACTGTCATTGGATTGTATTAATATAGAATCTATATTTGTTTTGATCATTTACTTCCCTTGTTTTTTCATGTTGTTCATGTATCTTCCTCTCTAGCAGTGCAGATTTTGGGTATTGCAGATTTCTGCCTATAGGCTTATAGTGGCCCTATAGGTTTCCAAAACCTTTTTTTTAAGGGGAGATCAGTATTAGCAGTGCTCAATTCAGACACTATGCAATCCTAGATCAAATAGCCCCTATGAGGACAATAACAATATTGTCATAATAAACAGAATGAGTTCAAATATTATCTTCAGTATAACAAACAGATATGCAACAAGGTCTGCAGTTTCTAAAGGAGGAAAAAGAGGATGCAGAGGGATGTAGGATGTAGCTGTTAATGGGATAAGAAATGAATATAAAAACGTAAAATTGTTCAATAAGGAGAAAAAAGAAAATCTACAGTATAACAGTCATATAGTATTCAAACCTTCCAGTCTTCAGTAATCTGATGCATGAGAGGTACCTGACAATGAGCTTCAAGTCTCCAGCAGGTGTCTCAGTATGGGATTTGCCCCACCCAAAGATCAGAGCTATGGCTTCCAGGATTATCCAAGATGGCCGCTCTGACTTCGAAATGTGTTGGCAAATGGGGAGCTGCAGCTCAGGGTGTGGACGTGGTTGGCTGGAGGTCCTGGAGACGGGATGTGGTTGGTCCGGCCAGGGTCCTGGAGGTTGGGTGTGTTTGGTGTGGTTGTGGGATCCTGGAGGCCGGGTGCAATCAATTGGTCTGGGGTCCCAGTGATAGGGCGCAGTCAGTTGGTCTGGGGGTCCTGGTGGCAGGGAGAGTCGATGTGAGGGCCCCAGAGGCAGGGAGTGATCAGGCCGAGGGAACCTGGAGATGGGGCTCAGTCAGTTCGGCCAGGGGTCCTACAGGGCCTGGCTGTTGTTTCAAAATGGCAGCAGCCACGTGTAATCAAACCTGCAAGTACTGTCACAGTGAATTTCCAGGCAACAGCAGACAGCTGGCGCTCCACTGGTGGTCAGCAATCAGTTTGCTGACTGTTGTTGGATGATCAGGAGGTGAACCTCATGCGGTGGGTGATGGATAGGTGTAAGGCAGACGATGGACAGGCGAGAGGCAGGTAAATGGCGGATGATAGGCACCCGACAGTGAGAAATCTGCACTCAGAAAAGGCGTCAATATGCTGGCATACTGCAGGTGATCACAGCAGACAAATGGGGTAAACACCAGGGGATCAATAAGCAGCAAAAACTGCCTCACCAAGAAACAGATATCCTCTGCTTGAAACCAGATTTATGGAGTGACAAGGAATGCAGCCTCCCTTTAGTCCACCATCTTGGATCCCTCATTTTTCATGTATTTTTATACTTTTATTCTTCTTTTGTTAATTTATTATTTTATTCCATTACAATCTCAGAAGGTACATGATACAATTTTAATATTTTAAAATTTATTAAGATTTGATTCCTGGCATACCATAGATATATTCTGGGAAATTTGTCATATGCTTATGAGAAAATGTATATACTGTTGTTGTTGAATGAATTATTGTATAACTGTATATGAAGTCCATTTGCTCTATGGTATGGTTCAACTCAGATGATTCTTAACTTATTTTCTGTCTGAATGCTATGTCCTTTGAGGATATTAATGTGTTAAAATCTATAACTACTGTTGTCATGGGGACTGTCTCTCCCATTGTAGCCAATAACATTTGCTTTATATATTTGTGTGGTCCCATCTTGGGTGCATACATATTTATAATTGTATCTTTTTTCCGATTTGATACTTTTATGTATTATGACCTTCTTTGATTCTTTTTATGGTTCTTGAATTAGAGCCTCATTTGTGTCATGAGTGTATTGCTTATCCTGCTAGCTCTTGGTTTCTACCTGTGGTGGGTATCTTTGTCCAACCATTCCTCTTTTATCATGCAACATATTTATGTCTGGTGTGTCATAACATGTAAGGTAAGGTTCGTGTTGGCAACATATAGTTGATTTTTATTTTATCCATTTAGCCAATTGTGTTTTGATTGGTAAGTTAAATGTATATAAATACTAGTCCATTATTGATAGGTTTGAACTTCCTCCTGTAATTTGGCTACTTGTTTCTGCTCTTTAGTATTTGTTCATTTCTGCTATTTATTTCATATTTGCTAGTTTTCTGTCATGCTTAGTTTTCATTCTCTTCTCTTTCTATTCTTTGTATCTGATTTTCTACTGTATTTTGTATATTCATGTACATTCGAGATGGTGGTTATCATCCTTTCATTTTTGTGTGGGACTTTCTTAAGTATTTCTTGTGGGGCTGGTCTGATGGTGATGAATTTCCTTATTTTCTGCTTATCTGTGAAAAATTTTCTATTTCATTTATGAAGAATAATTGTTTAAGTATGCTATAATTCATTGACAAGATTTTTTTCAGAACTATGAACATGGCATTATCTTCTGTTTTTTAAGAATTCTACTGAAAAGTCTGCTAAAGTCCTATGACCATTCACTACATATGTCTTACCATATTTCTCTTGTCATTTTAGGAATACTCTTTGTCCTGTACTTTTGAAATTATGCCTATAATAAGCCATGGAGAAAGTTCTTTCTGGTTCACTCTAGTTGGAGATATTTGATCTTCTTGAATATAGATATCGATACATTTTTGAAATTGTTTTCAGTTATTGTTTCTTAAAATAGGTTTTCATTCTTTCCCATTTTCCTTCTGAAATTATACTGCAAATATGTGTTAGCTTAATAGTGTGCCATGAGTCTGATAGATTTTATTCTCTTCTTTCTTCTTTTTTTCTTTTTGTGTCTGACAGGATTACTTCAAAGACCTGTACTCAAGTTTAGAAATTCTTTCTTCTGCTTGTTGTAGTCTGATATAGAAACTTTTAATTTTTTTATTTCATTTAAGGACGCTTGGAGCTCCAAGATTTCTGACTGTTGTTTTCATGACTATATGTACTGGGTGAATTTCTCATTCATATTCAGAATTATTTCTCATTACATTGTATTAACTATCTCTATTCTTTTACGTCATAGAGAGTCTTTAGGTTCATTAGTTTGATTTATTAAGACTTTTCATATGTTTCCTTCAAATTTGGAACTTGGAAAATCATTATTTTCTTTGGAGGGATCAAGTCCCCTTTAATGTTTCTTATTCCCTAAATTGCTATTTATGAAATTGATCTCTTAATAATATGGAGCAGACTTTGTAGGAGCAGGGTTGTTTTTTTATTTAATAGTGGATGTCAGTTGGAAAGTTGTTTAGGAATGAATATAGGGAGTTCAAATTGATAGAATTTATACAATTTTTTATATCTAATCAATGTCATTGATGTCTATGAGTATCTCAATGGCTCTTATGGTTTCCATCCAGAATGTCCACCTAAAGCACGTGTGTTGAAAGCATGGTCTCCAATGCAGAAAGAATCAAAGATGGGACTTTTCAACAATTATTGGATCATGGGGACTCTGGCCTCATTAATGAATTAATGCATTGATAACTAAATTGACAATTTGAATTTGAAACATAGTTGGAGGAAGTAGGTCATTGGGATAAATATATATTTTTATCTGTTGTCCACCACATTTTCCCACCATGTTTTCCTACCTCACTTCTGGTCCAAAGCATTGGAGCCAGCTGACCGTGAACTGAGTCATCTAAAACAATGTACCAAAATAAATCTTAACTCCTCTAAGTTGCTTTTGTCAGGTGCTTTGACCATAGAAAAGAAAAGTAACACAATAATTCAGTCTGCAGCATTTCCTGAAGGCAGTTGTTTAATTTTTCAGTAGACATAGGCTTTCAAAGACCTATAACTTCAGGTGCTACAGAGTTTATGGGTTTATGGCAGCAACCACCATAATCTTGGTGGTTTGAAAACTGGAGAAAACTGTAGTCTCCTCAGGCAAGCAGAGGTTGACACCAAAATTTATATAACAGTTATAAGGTTCCCGATCCATAGGATGTAAAGGAAACCTTCCCCAGTTTCTTGATAATGAATGCAGGAAATTCATGGACTTTTTTCACCAGAAGACAGAGTTCTATGGACTACTTATTGGATCGGACCCTTCCCAGGTGACATAGGATGAATGCCGTTGATTCTAGGATCTGTGGCATAGGCAATATCAGGTCTGAGTTTGAGAAATGTAAAAGAAATATTCCTTGGGTCCTGTGGGGTGATAAAAGGTGATGTGATCATGGAATCTGTGTCACCATTTGCTACTTTCCTCTAACTGTAAGACCAAAATGGTATCTTTTCCAGACCTTGGGAAAAAAGCATAAGTGTTTCTTTGGATTTTACCAGTATCTGTTCTCTTAAATTCATGAGCTGTGAGAACATTCTCTCAGTTGTTCAGACTTTCTACAGGTAATGTGTGGACTTGTAGCAATGATATTCATACTTCTGCATGTGTAAGATATTGATGACACATTCCCTTTGTCCTGAAGGAACAACTGCAATAGTAGGTACAATGTCTAGGCCATGGGCTTTGGAGGATAACTTTCTCATGGAATGAGTACAAATGCTACTGAGTTTGGAGTGATTGTAGCCATTATTTTGGAACTTCGGGATGCATATGAAGATTTTCCCAGAGCCCAAGGTATAAGAATGAGTGGTGCTTGGGCTTTTATTACCAGTAGCTATAGTCTAAAGACAGAGGAGGAGAACTTCCATGGGTCCCATAAGATGAATACAGTTGGTGCCAGATTTGGAACACTAGTAGTGTTTCAGTAGCTACAGAATGTGCACATAATTTTCATAAGTTCCTATATGACTAGAATTGCTGAATCTGGGATATTTTGTACTAACTTTTGTAGTACCAAGGATATGGGCTAAAGAAGAGATCTTCTCATGATCCATCCAAGAGATCTAAATAAGTAACTTGGATTGGGGAACTTGTATCTATGTATCTGGAGCTGTGGGATGCAGTTAGGACCTTTCCCAGGACTGGAGAAAACACACAGTTGATCCCAGGCTCTTGGACCAAGGACTCACAGTCCCAAGTCTATGTGTTGGGGAGAAGAGCTTTTTCTAGTTCCATAGAATGGCAGGTAGTTCTAGGGATTGGGTCACAGGTAAGTACACATGAAGTTAAGCTTAACTTTGAAATAAGTAGATTGAAGCAATTTTATGACAATAAAAAGTGTTTTAGCTAAATTTATCTCCTACTACTATAAGCACAACAGATAAGAGGAATTTTATCTGGCTGAAGTTATAAACCACTCCCACTTAAACCTTGGATATAGTGCAAGTATAGTACCCTGCCATCACCCTTCTGGTGTGCAAAGCCTATGAAGATCTAAGAGAAACTTGTTCCAACACCAATCAAATTCTCTCACTTCTTCCCACAGTTACTTCAGTTGAAAGTATATTTTCCTAGCTCCAGTTGTGATGGATTCCTATTCTATCTCTGGTGAGCACTGCATGACTGAAAGAATCAGGGGGACCAAATTCTCTGACCATTCCACTATCTCCAGGAATGCACAGCTAGAGGGACTGTCTCAGGTCCCACACAAGGACATGCTCACTATAGAAAAAGAGAGGAATAACACAACTTGCCCTAATGCTGCTTCTAGATTGGTCATTTTTATTAGTCACCCCTACATCTCATCTAATCACACGCTATCAACAAGATGGAGTATGTATTCCAAACAGTAGGTGCTGTGATTTCTGCCCTACTGTCTTCCCATTAAGTACATGAACACATACCAGTATCTAATTAGAGGAAAATTGCTTTATCCCTATCACAACTGAATCAGTAAAGATGAAAGATAATTTCAAATATCAGAATCTATATCAACAGTGCTTCAGTGTACCCCATCATCAGATAAGGGTCACAAGTTCCATTGTTGAAGTAGCCATGCAGGTCGTACCCAACATAATATTCTTTCTATATCATACCTTCCTGATATGACTAGATTGTCCTCAATCTTATACAACCCACAGATACAGTGGGTCTCTCTGATCCTGTTACAGCAGGCATAAATCTAGTCACTAATTATAATCAAATTTGCTAAATAAAGATTATAACATGGTGCCTGGATGGAAATAAACTCAACATTGCATAGCACAATGATACCCCAAGACACATACACAGAAGAAAGCTGCTTACTAGGAAGACCACCCAATGAAAGTGATAGTGATATTGTTATGGTTTAGATTAGGTGTTGTAGGAAAACTCATGTATGAGATAATGCAGGAATGTTCAAAGATAAAATGACTGGTTAGTAAAAACTTAATCCAATTAGTGAATTAATCCCCTGATAGAAATTAACTGAGTGTTAAATATAGGAGGGTAGGGCATGACTGGAGGAGGTGGGTCCCTGAGGGTTCATATTTGAAGTGTACATTTTTTCCTTATTGAGCAGAGCTCTCTCTCTCTCTCTCTCTCTCTCTCTCTCTCTTTCTCACTCTGTTTTATGGCTTGAATTGCTTTTCTCCACCACACTCTTCTACCATGATGTTCTGCTTCACCTCAAGCCCTGAAGAATAGAGACAGTATTATATAGACTGAAACCTCTCAAAGAACGAGCCAACAAGCAAACTGTTCCTCCTTTAAAATTGTTCTTGTCAGGCCTTTTAGGTACAGCAGTGAAAGAGCTGACAAAAACAGCTATACATTTCATCAGATGTGTAAATCTCAAGAGCATTGTAAGAAATATATCATTATAAGTTAATATTTTACCTCCTAAAGGTCACAACTCTCTAATAACAGATTTCAAAGATATTAATGCATATGAAATGCTAGATAAAGAATCCCAAAGAAAAAATTAAATTTCAATGAGATCAGCAAAATACAGATAATCAGTTAAATTAGGAAGACAATGCAGGATATGAATTAGAAAATCAGCAAGGAGATGGAGATTTAAGAAATAATCATAAATATTGGTAATGAATATTTCAATGTTAGATAAAAGTTCAGTTGAAAGCCACTAGAACAGAAAAGACCTAGTAAAAGAAAAAATATTAAAGCTTGAAGATTATTCCTTTACAAGATCACGTTCAAACCTAAGTCAAATAAGAAAGCAGAGAATATGCATGATTGTTTGAAAACCATACAAGATCAAACATGTACATAATTAAAATACTTAAAAGGGAGGAATAAAGATTAAGGGCAAAAACAATCATTTAATGAAATCTTGGCAAAAAATAATTAACCTCTTAAGTTTGGTAAATATATGGACATCTAGGTACAGGAGACCTGTAAAACATAAAATTGACATGAGCCAGACAGATTCTAAAAGTAACAAATTACAGTAAATTGTTGAAAGTATAGGACAAGGAAAGAATTTAAAAATCTGACACATAAAAGAACAAAGTCAGATTTAAAACAACTAAGTGAGAGTAACATAAGTTTTTTTCAATAAAAAAACAACCTATAGAACAGAACATATTTAAAATCTTGAAAAAAATTACTGCCAACCAAGATTTCTATAGTAATAAAGGCTAACAAGCAAGGCTAACTTTCAGATTTAAAACAAAATAAAAGCTCTTATAATATAAACAAAGATGCCATAGGGAATTCTCCACCCAGAAGTTGAAGAAAGATAATTACCATCAGAAGACCATGTGAAAGTATAAAACTTACTAGAAACTTAAATGTATAAATAGAAAGAGAAATGAAACAAGCATTATCAATACAGTAAATCATCAAATCATAACCATGAATAAACAAGGGATATATGAGTACAGAATATAAAAATAACTAAAAGAAAATCAATAAATGACAGGAAGTTCATAACTTTAAATAATTATAATGAATGTAAATTGTCTTAAATCTCCAATTAGAAGATACAAATTGTCCAAATGTATTAAAAGTAAGACATAACAATATGCTGCTGTATTAATCAGCTTTTTTGCTGCTTTGCCTAAAAGACCCAAAGAAACAACTGTAGATGATGAAAAGTTTATTTGAGGGCTCACGGGTCAGATGTCTTAGGCCATAGAAGGCTGGCTCCATTCCACGG
This sequence comes from Sciurus niger, assembly GCA_020740815.1. NCBI lineage: Eukaryota > Metazoa > Chordata > Mammalia > Rodentia > Sciuridae > Sciurus > Sciurus niger. The sequence continues at coordinate 5,168 of JAHUXG010006043.1, read as the reverse complement.
GGCTCAAGGTGAAGCAGGACATCGTGGCCAAAGAGTGAGGTGGTGGGAACCAGCTCATATCATAATCAGGAAGTAGAGATAGTCTCCATTTGTCAGATACAAATATATACCCCAAAGCTATGCCCTAATTCCCACCTCCTCTAGTCATACCTTACAACTTCATTTACCACTCAGTTAATGCCTACCAGAGGACTAATTCACTGGTTGTGTTAAGACACTTATAAGCACCGCTTACCAGAGGACTAATTCACTGGTTGTGTTAAGACACTTATAAGCCAATAATTTATCCTCTGAACCTTCTTTGCATTGTCTCACACATGAGCTTCTGGGGGACACAGTCAGATTCAAACCATAACAGCTGCATAAAAGAAACACATCAGTAAGAATATGAACACAGAGAATGAGTGTGATAGGATGGAAAATGGTATATGAAACAAAAGAAATCCAAAAACAACTTGTACATATATCTGACAAAATAGATTTTAATGAAAAAAAAAAAAGAAAGAAAGAAAACAGTAAGACACGAAGAAGGTCAGTATACAATGATTGAGAGATCAATTAATTAAGAAAATGTGATAGGCCAGACCAGACCATAGCGACCGGGCCAGAGAGCTGGGACCACACCAGCTGGGCCCCAGGCCATAGTCTAGTGCCCCCTGTGGCTGACGATCTGTCAACACATGGAGATGTCTCTGCCCATTAGCAGGGAATATACCCCACCTGGAGTCCACCATCCCTAGAGGTGCCCCTTGATACTGTATTATCAAGTTCCTCCAAGGCTTCAGGCTAGGAGAGGGGAAGATACATGAACAATATGATATGAGAAAACAAGGGAAGAAAGTGTCCCAAACAAACCTAGATGATACATCAATAAAATCAAATGAGAGCATGGCAGACAAAATGTCAGAATTGGAGTTCAGAATGTACATAATTAAAATGATCAGAGAAGCAAATGATGAAATAAGACAGCAAATGCAGACATTGAATGATTGCACCAATCAATAGTTGAAAGAGCAAATGCAGGAAGCAAAGGATCATTTCAATAGAGATAGAGATTCTGAAAAAAAAAGAAAGAGAAATTCTTGAAATGAAGAAACAATAAACCAAATTTAAAACTCCACAGAAAGCATAACCAATAGGATAGAACACCTGGAAGACAGAACCTCAGATATTGAAGATAAAATATATAATCTTTAAAACAAACTTGATCAGAGAAGATGGTAAGAAATCATGAGCAGAATCTATAAGAATTATGGGATATCATGAAAAGGCCTAATTTAGGAATTATTGGGATTGAGGAAGGAAGAGAGAAACAAACCAAAGCAATGAACAATCTATTCAATGAAATAACATCAGAACATTTCCCAAATCTGAAGAATGAAATGTAAAATAAAATACAGGAGACTTATAGGACACCAAATGTACAAAATTACAACAGACCCACACCAAGGCACATTATAATGGAATACCTGACATGAATAATAAAGATAGAATTTTAAAAGCTCTGAGAGAAAAAATCAAATTATATTTAGGGAGAAACCAATATGGATATCATCAAATTTCTCAACCCAGACCATAAAAGCTAGAAGGGCCTAGAACAGCATTTTTCAAGCTCTGAAAGGAAATGGATGCCAACCAAGAATCTTATACCCAGCAAATCTTACAATATGATTTGATGATGAAATAAAATCCTTCCATGATTAAAAAAAGCTAAAAAAATTTACAAATAGAAAGCTGGCACTATAGAACATTCTTAGCAAAATATTCCATGAGGAAGAAATGAAAAACAATGATATAAGTCAGGAAAGGGAGGAACTACCACAAATAAATAGCCAAACGAAGGAGAAACCAAGTCAAGTTAAAAACCAAAAATAAGCCAAAATGACCAGGAATACAAATCGCATCTCAATAATAACCCTGAATATTAATGTCCTGAACTCATCAATGAAAAGACACAGACTGGCAGATTGGATTAAAAAGAAAGACTCAACAATATGCTGCCTTCAAGAGACTCATCTCATAGAAAAAGACATCCACAGACTAAAGGTGAAAGGATGGGAAAAAACATACCATGCACATGGACTCAGCAAAAAAGCGGGGTACCCATCCTAATACCAGATAACATAGACTTCAAGTCAAAGTTAGTCAGAAGGGATAAAGAAGGACATTTCATACTGCTTAAGGGAATCATATATCAACAAGACATAACAATCATGAATATTTATGCCCCAAACAATGACTCATGCATGTATGTCAAACAAATCCTTCTCAATTCCAGGAACCGAATAGACCACAACACAATAATACTAGGTGGCTTTAACACAGCTCTCTCACCACTGGACAGATCTTCCAAACCAAAATTGAACAAAGAAACCATAGAACTCAATAACACAATTGATAATTTAGGCTTAACAGACATATTTAGAATATTCCATCCATCAATGAGTGAATACACTTTCTTCTCAGCAGCACATGGATCCTTCTCTAAAATAGACCATATATTATGCCACATAGCTACTGTTAGCAAATACAAGAAGATAGATATACTACCTTGTATTCTATCAGATCATAATGGAATGAAATTAGAAATCAATGACAAAATAAAAAACAGAAACTAGTCCAATACCTGGAGATTAAATAATATGCTATTGAATGATGCATGGATACAGAAGACAACAGGGGGGAAATAAAAAACAATCCTAGAGGTAAATGAGAACAAAGATACAACATAATATCTCTGGGACACTATGAAAGCGGTACTAAGAGGAAAATTCATTGCATGGAGGACATTCAATAAAGATGGAAAAGTCAGCAAATTAATGACCTTATATTACAGCTCAAAGTCCTAGAAAAAGAAGAACAGATCAACACCAAAAGTAGTAGAAAACAGGAAATAGTTAATCAGAGCTGAAATCAATGAAATTGAAACAAAAGAAACATTCGAAAAATAAACAAAATTGATACACCCTTAGCAACACTAACAAAGAGAAGGAGAGAGAAATATCAAATTACTAAAATTTGGGATGAAAAAGGAAATATCACAATAAACATTATGGAAATACAAAACATAATTAGAAACTATTTTGAAAATCTATACTCCAACAAAATCGAAAATCTTGAAGACATCAAAAGATTTCTAGAGACATATGAATTACCTAAACTGAACCAGGAGGACATACATAATTTAAATAGATCAATTTCAAGCAATGAAATAGAAGAAGTCGTCAAAAGCCTACCAAGAAAGAAAAGTCCGGGAGCAGATGGATTCTCAGCCAAGCTCTACAAGACCTTCAAAGAAGAAATCATTCCAATACTCCTCAATGTGTTTCATGAAATAGAAGAGAAGGGAACCTTTCCAAATTCATTCTACGAAATTAATATCACCCTAATACCAGAACCAGACGGAGACACATTGAGGAAAGAAAAATTCAGACCAATATCCCTAATGAATATAGATGTGAAAATTCTGAAAATTTTAGCAAATCACATACAAAAATGTGTTAAAAAGATAGTGCACACATGTTCAAATGGGTTTTATCCCAGGAATGCAAGGTTGGTTCAACATTCAGAAACCTGTAAATGTAATTCACCGTATTAACAGACTTAAAATTAAGAATCACATGATTATTTCAATAGATGCAGAAAAAAGCATTTGATAAAATACAGCAACCCTTCATGCTCAAAACACTAGAAAAAATAAGGATAATACGAATATTCCTCAACATTATAAAGGCTATCCATGCTAAGCCCATGGACAACATCATTCTAAATGACGAAAAACTAAAAGCACTCCCCTGAAAAACTGTAACAAGGCAGGGATGCCCTCTTTCACCACTTCTATTCAACATTGTCCTTGAAATTCTAGCCAGAGCAATTAGGCAGACCAAAGAAATTAAAGAGATATGAATAGGAAAAGAGGAACTCAAACTATCGCTATTTGCCAATGACATGATTCTATATTTAGAGGAGTCAAAAAATTTCACTAGAAAACTTCTAGATTTCATAAATGTATTCAGTAAAGTAGCAGTAAAATCAATGCTAATAAATCTAATGCATTTTATTTCACAATAGCCTAAAAAAATAAAACCTGGGAATTAATTTAACAAAAGAGGTGAAAAAACTCTACAGTGAGAACTATAGAACATTAAAGAAAGAAATTAAAGAGAACCTTGGAAGATGGAAAGATCTCCCATGTTCTTGGATAGGCAGAATTAATATTGTCAAAATGTATACACTACCAAAAGTGCTGTACTTATTCATTGCAATTCCTATTAAAATCCCAATGACATACCTCATAGAAATAGAGGAAGCAATCATGAAATTCACTTGGAAAAGTAAGAGACCCAGAATAGCTAAAGCAATCCTTAGCAGGAAGAGTGAAGCAGGGGTATCACAAAACCAGAACTTCAACTACACTACAAAGCAATAGTAACAAAAGGGGCATGGTATTGGCACCAAAATAGACAGGTAGATCAATGGTACAGAATAGAGGAAACAGAGACAAACCCAAATAAATACAATTTTCTCATTCTAGACAAAGGTACCAAAAACATACAATGGAGAAAGACAGCCTGTTCAACAAATGGTGCTTGCAAAACTGGAAATACGAATGCAGCAGAATGAAATTAAACCCCTATCTCTCACCCTGTACAAAACTCAACCCAAAATGGATCAAGGATCTATGAATTAGACCTGAGACCCTTTACCAAACAGAAGAAATAGTAGGCCCGAATCTCCATCATGTTAGCTTAGGATCAGACTTCCTTAACAAGACCCCCATAGCGTAAGAAATAAAAGCAAGAATCAATAAATGGGATAGATTCAAACTAAAATATCTTTTCTCAGCACAGGAAACAATAATGTGAAAAGAGAGCCTACAGAGTGGGAGAAAATCTTTTCCACATACACTTCAGACAGAGCACTCATCTCCAAAGTTTCTAAAGAACTTAAAAAACTTTATACCCAAAATACAAAGAACTCAATCAATAAATGGGCTAAGGAAATGGGCAGACACTTCAGAGAAGAAGATATACAGGTGATCAACAAATATATGAAAAAGTGCTCATCATCTCTAGTAATTAGAGAAATGCAAATTAAAACCACCCTAAGATTTCATCTAACTCCAATTAGAATGGCTATTACCAAGAATGCAAGCAATAATAAGTGTT
>JAHUXG010006042.1:0-18399 GCA_020740815.1 Sciurus niger | reverse complement strand
TTTGGTTTGAAGTCCACATTATCTGAGATGAGGATGGATACTCCAGCTTTTTTGCTGTGTCCGTGTGCATGGTATGTTTTTCCCCATCCTTTCACCTTAGTCTATGGGTGTCTCTTTCTATGAGATGAGTCTCTTGCAGGCAGCATATTGTTGGATTTTTCTTTTTAATCCAATCTGCCAGTCTGTGTCTTTTGATGATGAATTCAGGCCATTAACATTCAGGGTTATTATTGTGATATGATTTGTATTCCCAGTCAATTGACTCATATTTGTTTTTGACATGATTTGTTTTCTCCTTTATTTGGCTATTCCTTTAGGCTAGCGCCTCCTGTTGCTGATTTGCATCATTGTTTTTCATCTCTTCCTCATGGAATATTTTGCTGAGAATGTTCTGTAATGGTGGCTTTCTTTTTGTAAATTCCTTTAGCTTTTGTTTATCATGGAAGGATCTTATTCATCGTCAAATTTGAAGGTAAGTTTTGTTGGGTATAAGATTCTTGGTTGGCATCCGTTTTCTTTCAGGGCTTGGTATATGTTGTTCCAGGCCCTTCTGGCTTTTAGGGTCTGGATTGAAAAATCTGCTGATATTCTTATTGGTTTTCCCTCTGAATGTAATTTGATTCTTTTCTCTCGCGGCCTTTAAAATTCTGTCTTTATTTTGTATGTTAGGTATTTTTATAATAATGTGCCTTGGTGTGGGTCTGTTGTAATTTTGTATGTTTGGAGTTCTATAAGCCTCTTGTACTTGGTTTTCCATTTCATTCTTCAGATTGGGAAATTTTCTGTTATTATTTCATTGAATAGATTGTTCATTCCTTTGGTTTGTTTCTCTAAGCCTTCCTCAATCCCAATAATTCTTAAAATTGGCCTTTTCATGATATCCCATAATTCTTGTAGATTCTGTTCATGATTTCTTACCATCTTTTCTGTTTGGTCAACTTTGCTTTCAAGACTAAATAATTTGTCTTCAATGTCTGAGGTTCTGTCTTCCAGGTGTTCTATCCTATTGGTTATGCTTTCTATGGAGTTTTAAACTTGGTTTATTGTTTGACATTGGCATTGAAAGATTTCGAGTTGGTTGGTTTTTTTTGTCATGGTTGATCTAACGTAGTTAGTGAAGACTGATACGATTGCTGTTTCCTGCTATAAATTGCTCTTTTAAATGTTGATTGGTGCGATCATTTAATGCCTGCATTTGCTCTTTCATCTCCTCCTTCAATGCCTGCATTTGCTCTTTCATCTCCTCATTTGCTTCCCTGATTGTTTTAATTATGTACATTCTGAACTCCCTTTCTGACATTTCTTCTGCTGTGCTGTCATTGAGTTTTATTGATGTAGTATCTAGGTTTGTTTGGGACATTTTCTTCCCTTGTTTTCTCATATTGGTCAGTTGTCAGTGGGACCCTGAGATATTGCAGTTTTCCGCTTATGTGCTGGATAGTCCGTCGATTTCAACATTGTATCACCTACCAGCCGTCAGTAGCATGATATCTTGGAGATTGATAAAGCAGTCATTCGAATGAAAAAAGACTGCCTAGTTCCTTTAACTGGTTAACCGTTTTGGAAACGGCTCTGGCGGAAATGACTCTCACGTGGGCCTGACAACCGTTTGCAAGCTGGCAGTGTGGGAGCGAGCCCACACTGCTTGGACTGTGGAAGGTACTGTGGATGACTCTAGCTGCCCTGCCCGGCTCCGATAAGCCACCTCTATCTGGGCCTGCCACCCGGGCCGAGCTTTACCCAGTGGGCAGACTCACCGTGGCTCTATTTCAGTCCGAGTCTCTCAATGCCTCCCCTTCTTAACTCCTGGGTTCTGGAGCGACTGGGGGTGCAATCTCCCTCTAGGCCGCCATCTTGGATCGCCCCGCGAAGAGAGCCTGCTGCCGGAGTGGGCAGAGCCGCCTGAAGAGGTCTCTGGCTGCCCTGCCCTGATCCCAGAGGCTGCTTGTGGATCGAGGCTCTCCGTTGGTTCGGGGGCTTGTGGCTGGTTCTATGTAAAAAGACTCTCACTGGGCGGTCAGCTCCGAGAAGCTAGCCTTGAATGGCACCTCCCACCGCAGGGGTCCAGGCTACTTGGGGAAGTCTCTGGCTGTCCTATCCTGGTCCCTGAATCTGCTTGCGTGCCAGAGTACGCTGCGCTGCACTGGCTCCAGGACTCGGAGCTTGTTCTGGTCAGAAAGGCTCTCACTAGCGGGCCAGTTCCGTTCTGAGAACCTGGAGAAGCTGGCTGTGTGGTCGGGGCCCACCGCCGGAGTGCGCAGGGCTGCCTGTGGATGACTCTAGCTGCCCTGTCCGGCTCCGATAAGCCACCTCTATCTGGGCCTGCCACCCGGGCCGAGCTTTACCCAGTGGGCAGACTCACCCGTGGCTCTATTTCAGTCCGAGTCTCTCAATGCCTCCCCTTCTTAACTCCTGGGTTCTGGAGCGACTGGGGGTGCAGACTCCCTCTAGGCCGCCATCTTGGATCGCCCCAAGTAATCGATTTTTCTAGTCTTGATAATGAAAGGTTCAGAACTATATTGATTTCTGAAAAAGTTAAGTCTTTCTGGTCCAACTTTGACAAATTCTCATTACAAATGTGTTCTTAACTGTTAATTAAGACATGCCTGCCACACCTAAAGACCTTATTAAAATAAACAACTCATTTCAAATGTGTAAGGCATGGAGAAAAATGTAGAAAACCACATTTTTAAAGGTTATACTGAGTCAAAATCATCCCTATCTACCATCTGGACACATTCTAGATTCAGGGAGATTGAAGGGCTAATATGAACCAATTTTTCCATCTCAGCACTCAAGCCAGAAACAAGACCACTCAGGTACAGTCACTGATCCTTGACAAAGGCATCAAAAGCATATGTTGGAGAAAATACAGCTTCTTTAACAAATTATTCTGGGACAACTGGATACTCATATACAGAAGGATGAAACTAGATTTCTCTCTCTCACATATTTCAATTCCCTGACATATTTGGAAGCATCATAGAATTTACTTTGTGTACCAATAGAATAAGTAAAATGTCTCATCAACAGAGACAAATCTAGTAACCCAGGAAAAAGGAAGGGGGTTAGAATAGCAGGCCCTAATTTCCGTCCTTTAGTGACAGTGACACATAAAATCAGCTTAGTGGAATTCTACAATCTGGCATATTCACACAGAAATAAGTGAGTTTAAAACTATTATACTCTTGATGAGACATATCACTGGTCTACAGTTTCAAATTTTGAATAAAAAACTCGAAGTAGGAAATTTTTAAGGGAAGGGGAAAGAATTGTTTTTGCTATTTGTTTTATTTAATAATATCACAGTTCATGTCCAGAAATATTTGACTAATTAAATTAAAGCCATTTGTTTATATATTCACTCATTTAAACAGTATTTACTGAGGTTCATAATATCTGTAAAATTTTCTGGGCCCTTGGAAAAGGGTAGAATAAAACATTTTCATTAAAATGTTAACAGTTCACATTTCAGAAAGTTCTAAAGGACATACTATTCTCTCCAGGTCTAATGATTTTCAAACTTTGTTTTATATAAAATGTACCTAGGAAATATGTTAAATGCAGAATGCTAGGCCTAGAAACTATGCAAGTTCTTATCGCTGTCTGCTACATTTATTATGTTTTAGTGCTAAAGGGAGTCCCCACAGTCAGAATGTTGACTCCCTAGATATCTCTGCTGCAGGTGGTTTAATGATGAATTTATGAGAAACTGGTCCAGGAGCTTCCAAGTTGTGTTCAAAAAGCCCTGAGAACATTCCTGGGGGTGGAAGAAGGCTCTGAATCATTCTCTAAATCCCCTTAAATTTTTTATACAGATAAAGCTAGGTTAAAAAAGTCAAGTCATAACAAGAACAATATGCAATCATATGTAGCAAACATGGAAAAGTGGTTCAAACATTTGATCTCAAAATAGAAGAAATCAAAAGAAATTCATATAAATAAGCAACTTCAGACTTTTTGTTTTGGTAGGATTGCCTGGAAAAAAAATTCCATCCTTCTCTCCCATTGCTCTCACCTTGAATCGCAATCTAAAGCAAATGACTCTAGAGACACACCAAAATCTGGGCAAGTGAATGGTGTAGTATACTTCCCACATCTTCAAAGTTACAAGACCGAAGGATGTAAAGCTCTTAGAGGTGCTGTAGCCAAAAGTCCCCAACTGTCAATTCTCTCCAAAAATTGTTTCAGTCAAAGATAGATCCTACCCCCAGGTTAAAGCTCCTTCCTAGGCAGTCTGCATCCAGTGACTGGTGAAAAGAGGAACCAGAAGGTATAACTTTGTTTTAATCAGCTTTTCTGCTGCTGTGACGTAAAGCTCTGATAAGGATAATTTTAGAGGAAGAAAAGTTATTTGGGGGCTTACAGTTTCAGAGGTCTTAGTCCATAGACAGCTGGCTCTATTCCTCAGGGCTTGAGGTGAGACTGAACATCTTGATGGAAGAGTGTGGTGAAGGGAAGTAACTCACATAATGATCAGAGAGCAGAGACAGGGAGACTCCACTTGCCATTTACAAAATATGTACTTCAAAGGCATTCCCACAATGACCCACCTCCTCTAGCCACACCTTACCTACCTTCAGTTACCACTTAGTTAATCCATATCAGGGGATTAATTCACTGATTGGGTTAAGGCTTTCATTATTCAATCATTTCTCCCCTAAACCTTCTTGTGTTGTATCTCACATAAGCTTTTGGCAGAAACCTCACATTCAACTCATAACAAGCTTCCTTACTCCCTTGTTAAATAGCATCCCAGTTTCAGAATTTCCCATAAGATCAGCTGAAGATGTTCTTAAGATTACTCTGAAACCCAAATTATTCCTCTATCTAATCTACTCTCTTCTTTTCTCTCCCCTCCCCTTCCAGTAAAATCTTCATTATGCATCTCAGTCTTCTTGGTCATGGGTAGGGAAAACAATTTGTAAGTTCCAAGGTCTTTGGTCCATTCTTCCTCAAATAGGATCCTTTTCCTACACCTCCATAGCTAATGAACACCTTCCACTGAATCAGAATTTCCCTTCTTGTAGTTGCAAATGAAATAGAAGCAAATGTTTAAGCCACACTGAAAGGAGGAGATGACAAAATACCAGACAGACATTGCTGATTCGCATCAAAGCCAAGAAGCTTCATTCCTGGGCAAAGAAGTAAGAAGGAAGCACATTATTCTTCCTTCCCAATGTACATATCATGCTGTGCAACATCTGCCCCAAGGTGTATGGCAGGGGTGAGATGATTGCAGACATTAAGATCTTGCTCAGAAAGATCTATTTCTTTGTACACTGAGAAACTAAACAACCTTAGAGATGAGTGTTCTACTTTAATAACTAAATAAAAGCCCTTATACTAGCTATTGATATTATTGTCTTATTATTTTGCATTTATATAGCTTATAGGAGAAAAGGGGCTTTAAAATCTGAGAAAGCAGAAATAATCCCACTTTACTGCCAATAAAACCCAAACAGCCATTAAAAATTCACTTGTCAGATAAATGAAGTCGCACTGGAGCTGTCCTGGTTTGGCATAAGCAGGATGGGGGAAGTTTTTACATCTCTTTTCTGGAAATCTGTTTTAACAACAAATATTTCTTAAAAATCTTACTTCATGTTCAGCACTATGATGACTACTATTGGGAACTACAGAAGATGTGGAGAATATTGTCTGTATCCTTCAGGAAAATATCCATGGTCAAGACATTAAATGGCAGTGACAGTGATGGTAGCTACCATTTACTAGTGTGTATTGTACCAAGTGTTTACTTCTTTCCTATATACACGTGGGTAACGGCAGTTAATTGTTTAGATGCTCAGACAGAAAAACCAATATCTATTCCCCAAAGTAGTTACTCCATAACATTACTGGGATAATGGGCATTCATTCATATTCCCAACTATTCTGTAATGTTTTATTATTTTATAAGAAAAATGCATGTCTCTGATTCATTATATGAGTATGTAATTTAATTTCTCTGAGCCTCTCTCCTCATTTGAAAAATGAAGATGACTCCTAGCTAGCAGTTATGTTGTAAGAACAAGTTTAAATGATAAACTGCATGCAAAGAATCTAAAGAAGAATGGTGATTTCTGAATCAATATTAATTTCCCTTTCGTTTTCTCCTAAAAAGATGACATTTCATTATCTTACTCAGAGGAATGCTGATACTAAATTTAGATAATCCAATTTCATTGATTCCTAATGGAAAGCATTAGCACAGAAAAGGAGAATTCAAGGATTACCCTATTATTTGTCAAAACAGTTAAAAGCCATTAAGCACAGCAAAGGAAGTACTCTATATCAAAAGTCTTTTCTTAAGACATCAATGATAGTTTAGTTTTATAAGTTTCCCCTGATGTTATAGGGTGATTTCTTCTATCAAAACAAAACTACTAGATTCTCTACATAAACAATAAAGAATATATACAATGAAAAAAAAAAACATGTGATCATCTCAATAGATACAGAAAAAGCATTTGGCAAAATTGAATACTGTTACCAGTAAATATCTCTCAGAAAACTTGGAGTACAAGGGAACTACCATAATTCCATGCTGACTTTTAAAAAATATAGCTAGTAACTAATATAATTAATGGTAAAATACTGAATATTCTGCAAGGAACAGGAAAAAGACAAGTATATCTGGTTTCATCACTTCTATTTAATCTCTAATATTAGAGGTTCTGATCAGTGCAATAAGGCAAGAAAACCAAATACATGTATGTATACATAAAAGAAAGAAGTAAAACTATCTACACTGTCAACATGGAAGGCCCTATTAAGCCTTTTTAAAAAAAAAAAAAAACTTTCTAAATCCATTATGTGAGTTTAACAAGGACACAGATTTAGCAAGGCCTTTCTAAATCTATTATGTGAGTTCAGATCATCTATGAAAATAATAGTATTTCTATATATTAGCAAAAATTGACTAAAAATAAAAGATTTAGAATACTATTTACAACTCTCCCAACATCAAAATGCAAGAAATACTTGGGGATAAATTTAACAAAATATGTACAAGATCTATATCTGAAAACCAAAGACTTGTGTAATAAAATTTAAAAGGTCAAAATAAATGGAGAGAGATAAATATTCATAAATTGGAAGACTTGGTGTAATTAAGATGTCAGTTTCTCACAAATTGATCTACAAATTCAAAATCTCAATCAAACTCCCAGGAGACTGATTTGTTAAATGCTGACAAGTTGATTGTAAATGTATATGAAAATGTAAAGAACTTAGAATCACCAAAACAATTTTTTAGAAAAGAACAAAGTCTCAGGACTTAGACTCTCTGAATTATGAAAAAGCTACATTAATCAAGAGACTTTGGTGTCAGGAAAGACTTGACATATGGACCAATGTAACAGAGTTCAGAAATAGACACACATACATATGAGCAAGTGATTTTGACCAGATTGACAAGGTAATTTAGTGAAAAGAATATGCAAGAACAAGGGATATGAGAAAAAATTAAGATAATGAGCTTTAATCCTTATCTCACACTCAGTAATCTCTTTCTCAAACAAACCAGTTCTAACTTTAGGAATCAATTGCAATCACGTAAGCTGATTCTGACACAAACAAAAAGACCTTGTTTTTTGTTTCTTGAAGCTTTTAACTAGGCCTGCCTTACTTGACATTTAATGTTATTTGTCACATATGCTCTCCCCAGTTGCTTTTAAAAACTGCAAACAAAATTCAGACAATATGCTTGAGTAACCAAATGTTTTCACAAATTTTTACTATGCTAAAGATGTGTCTTCTTAGGCTTAGGTCTTCACCCATGCAGGAAGAAGATGGAGCAGACATATAGATGTCCTTTCTTAAACAAATCCCCAGATTTGCCCACATGGTCATCAAGAAAAAGTGCTAGATTTGTTCCACCTTTCGTCAGTGTCCAGCCGTGCTCCTCAGAGTCGAAGTTTCACCTACAATCGGAAACCAGCTATGGCATATTAAAATGTACTTCTGAGCCCCACTCAGATTTACTGAATCAAAATCTTGAGCTGGCTTCAGGAAACTGCACTTAAATTAAGTTTTCCCAAAGGATTCTTTAACTTGAAAAAAAGTTTGAAAGCCATAAAAAGAGTGGATATGTTAAACTAGGATTACATGAAAAAATCAGATTTTATGTATTTTTATAACAAACATAAAATCTTATTACCACAAAAGGGATACTGGAGAGTGGATGTTCTATTGGTATAACTAAAAAGAAAGGTTCACTAACACAGGAGGTGGACAACTCTAGACAGATACCCCCTTCCCTTGTTGAGGTTTTATCCTGAAGGTCAGTGGTTCTCAGGGCATAAGTATGCAATAGGATCACAGGGAGAACTTGTTAAAACACAGATTTCTGTATTCCACTCCCAGAGATTATGATTTAATAGCTCTGAAGTTTATCAAAGTAATTTGTATGTCATTTTTAATTTTTTTATTTTAATTGACAAATGACAAATTTTGTAAATTTATGGTGTACAATATATTTGACATGTATTATAAAATGATTAAATCAAACAAATTAACATACTCATGAACTCACACTTATTTTTGTGAGAACATTTAAAACTTATTCTCTTAGTAATTTTGAACTATACTATACATTATTAATATAATCAACATGCTATACAATAGACCTCTAGAACCTATTCCTTCCTAACTGAAACTTTGTGCCCTTTAACCCACATCTCCATATTCTGAGCTCCCCACCTCCAACTCCCAACCCGCAGTAATCACCATACTATTCTCTGCTTCTATGAGTTTGATTTTTTTAAGATTTCACATATAAGCAAGGTCATACAGCATTTTTCTGATGGGAACATTTTAATAAGCACCAAGGCTTCCAGGGTCATTCGTGTTGATAATTTCCTTCTTTCTTAAAAAATGAATAGTATTCCATTATCGCCACCCACAGCAACAATCCCGTGGATATTTGTTACCGCCTGCAGCAACGATTGCGTGGGTATTTATTGGAGGCAGACTGGGAATAAACTACTTTTCCTATATTCACTAATTTATAGAGGAAGAGAGACTTTGAGAGGAAGAGAGGTTTTGCTTAGAGGAAGAGAAACTTTGCTTATCAGGAAGAGAGACTTTGCTTTTAGAGGAAGTTTTTAGAGAAAGACAGGCTTCTATGCTTATAGAGAAAGTTTTAGAGAAAGACAGGCTTCTATGCTTATCAGAGATCTATTTCTTCTTAGAGTTCTGCTGCTTCTTCTTAGAGGTAGGTCCCGCATCCTGTGAACTAGGTGCTATCTATCTGAGGTGCTTCTTAGTGGTGCATCCCGCATACTGTGATCTGAGCTGCTTCTTCTCTCTGCTAGCTGCTTCTTTTAGCTGCTTCTTTTTTCCTTCTACCTACTGCCCGCTTATATTCCCTCCAGGAGGCAGAGGGCAGGGCCACGCCAGTTGAGATCAGGCGAGGAGCCAGCTGCCCTATTACGGCAAAGGTCAAAACCAGCAGGCCCTAGCAGGAGCAGTCGGGAACACCTGTACACGCGTTGTGTGTGTGGACTTAATTGAATACGGCCAATGATAAATCATCTGGGTGTGCTTATATCAATCAACCTCCTCACTGCCGATGTGATCAAAACAATCTCTGGCTGGCCACCAGCTATGATCACAGCGCAGCCCACATGGCATAGCCCCCAACATTCCATTGTGTATACACACAGTATCCATTTCTCTACCCATTCACCTGCTGATGAACACTTAGGTTGATTCCATCTCACACCTATTATGAAAACTATCCAAGGCGATCCATTGGTTTAATGTAATCCCTATTAAAAGGCCAATGACATTTTTCACAGAAATAGAAAAAATTCCTAAAATTCATATAAAACCATAAAGATCCTGAATAGCCAAAGCAATTTTAAACAAAAAGAACAAAGCAAGGGGCGCCATACGATGTGATCTTAAAATCTACTGCAAAGGTATAGTAACCAAAACAGCATGATACTGGCACAAAAATAAACATGGGTCAGTGGAACAGAATAGAGAACCCAGAAGTAAATCCACACATTTATAGTCAGCTGATCCACAACAACAGCTCAAGATAACCCAATAAGGAAAGGATGTTTTCTTCAATAAGTGGTGCTGGGAAAACTGGTGTCCACATGCAAAAGATGGAGATTAGACCCCCATCTCTCCCCATATGCAAAAATAAAAAAAAATCAACTCGAAATGGATTAAAGATTTAAACATAAGACCTGAAATTGTAAAACTACTAGAAGAAAGTATAGGAGAAAATTCTATAACATTGGGGTCTTGAATATGACCCCAAAAGCACAGAAAACAAAAGCAAAAACAGACAAATGGGATTGTATCAAACTACAAAGCCTTTGCACAATTCAATCAACAGAGTGAAGAGACAATCTATAAATGGGAAAAAAATGCAACCCTACATTCAATAGGGGATTGATATCCAAAATATAAGGGGAATTCAAATAACTCAATAACAAAAAAAAAAAAAAAAACTGATTTTAAAACAGGCAAAGGAATTGAATAGACATTTCTCAAAAGAAGACATGTGAAAGGTCAACAGGTACATGAAAAAAAGGCCCAGCATTACTCATTATCAGAGCAGTGCACATCAAAACCACAATGTAACCATATTTGTAAGAACCACTTTAATAAAAGATAAATAAATCATGTCAGTGAGGCAATAAAGAAGTAGGCGGGAATGTAAATTAGTACAGCAACTATGGAAAAGAGTATAAAGTTTCATCAAAAAATTAAAAATAGAACTACCATATGATCCAGCAATTCCACTTTCAGGTGTATATCCAAAGGGAATTAAAATCAAAATGTCAAAAAGACATCTGTGCTCCATGCTCATTGCAGCACTATTCATGATAATTAGCATTTCTAACAGGTTCTCAGGTGATACTGAAGTTGTTGGTCTGGGTACCACACTTTGAGAACACCTGAAAAGTTTAAGGATGTAAAGTAGGAGTGTGACATAATCAAATTTGCATTAGGGAAAAAGAGTGGGGGGATCCTTCTGCTATGACTGTTCTCAACTTTGGTTGCACAGTAAAATCACACAGCCAGGAGACCCCAGAGACTTAAACAGAAGCTCCTGGTGGTAGACTCAGGCATCCACCAGCATTTCTTTAAAGCTCGCAGTTGTTTCCAATTGTAATCCAAGTGTGAGGCTCACCACTTGGTGATCTATGACAAAGGTACCAGAAGCATTAACCATGGCAAAACTCCGTGTTTTACATGCCTATATATTTTACAATTAGAATTTAGAAGGAACGTAGTTGTCCTAGGAGGTATATTAAAAAGTATATTTAAATGAAAGATTCCCCAGTGCTAGAATGAGAAAGAGAGAGAGAGAGAGAGAGGGAAATAATGTAATTATTTTTAAAGGAGAAAAAAAAAGCATAATTTGATTTGACAGTGAAAACTGGCCTTACAAATTGGCTATAAGGTAGTTACTTTTTATAAATTTAATGAGTTAAATCTAAAACTCAAAGGTTATGACATATAAATACATGCATGCACATGTGCATGTATGTGTGAGAAAAGATAAAAGTATTTCATTAGAAAGTATTGAATTGGGGCTGAGGGTGTAGCTCAGTGACAGAACATGTGCTCAGCATGTGCAAGGCCCTGGCTTCAAGTCCCTGCACCAAAAAACAAAAACAAAAATGTACTCATTTGAAAAAAGTATTTTCAAGTTAATAATACTTCTTTTGTCCACTCCTTTCTGAGTATATCAGGTTAAACAAGGTGCCTATAAATAAAGAATAACAGGTAAAATGAATACTCATTTGATAAGTCTTGACAAAATATTTATGACTTAATTTCTGGAATTAAGAAAGAGGATGGCTCTAATGGCTGGATAAAGAATCCACTTGGAAATCAGGTAGTTTTCAATTCCTCAATTTCAACAAAATTGAAGAAAAAACTAATCAAGGTATCAGCTGATATTTTATTAAAAATAATTATTGACATATAAGTGTGAGTTGGGTGCATAATTTGGAGAGAATGTAAAAATTCACCAATTCTATATACTCCAATCTTATATACATTATTTATCTATGTACAAAAAAAATTATAATCTTTTTATTAGAAGATAAAGGAGCTTTAAAATATATTAACTTTAATGTTTCAAAGTCAGTTGTCAAACATTTTTAGCTATTCTATTAATTTTGTAAAAATTTTTTTTAATTTTAAGTTATTTTTAATTTTTACAGACTGCATTTTGATTCATTGTACACAAATGGGGCACATCTTTTCGTTTCTATGGTTATACATGATGTAGATTCACACCATTTGTGTATTCATACATGTACATAGGGTAATGATGTCTTGTCTCATTCCATCATTTTTCATACCCCCCCTCTCATTTTCCTCTACGTAATCTAAAGTTCCTCCATTCTTCTTTCACTCCCCAACCCCCCAACCCCATTATATATCATCATCCACTTATCAGGGAAAACATTCAGCCTTTGGTTTTTTGGGATTGGCTTATTTCACTTAGCATGATATTCTCCAAATCCATCCATTTATCTGCAAATGCCATAATATTATTTTTCTTTATGACTGAATAATATTCCATTGTGTATACATAGCCCAGTTTCTTTATCCATTCATCCATTGAAGGGCAACTAGGTTGGTTTCTCAATCCAGCTATTGTGAATTGAGCTGCTGTAAACATTGATGTGGCTGTTTTACTGTAGTATGCTAATTTTAAGTCCTTTGGGTATAAACCAAGGAGTAGGATAACTGGGTCAAATGGTGGGTCCATTCCAAGTTTTCTGAGAATTCTCCACCCTGCTTTTTTTAAATGTCACAGTAACTCAAACAAGAAGAGAGGGGAGGGGCTGGGTTGTGGCTCAGTGGGAGAGCACTTGCTCAGCATGTGTGAGGCACTGGGTTCGATTCTCAGCACCACATATAAATAAAGGTCCATCAACAAGCAACTAAAAAATGTTTAAAAAAAAAAAGAAGAGAGGGGTTTTTTGTTGTTGTTTTGTCTTTGTTTTTTAATCATTTAGAAAAAGCATGGTGGTAAGAGGAAATTTTTAAAACCACTTACTCTCAATTTATAGAAGTTATTTTTTGCAGAGACATAAGGTACAGCTTAGGTAGTAGCTGGCAATGAGCAGTGAAATGCATGGCAAGGTCACAAGTGTTCTTTAAATTACTTTAGGGTCTTCTTTAAACTACTTTCAAAGTAGATGAGAAAGCAAAGGGTAGCACTTAATTTGAAGACAATAAACAGATGCAAAAGGAGTTAATTGGGAAAATATGTCAAAAGAAAAGGATTAATGGGACTAACTCTGACAGGGGTCCATCAAAATTGGTGTGCAGTTAGAAAATATGGCTATAAGTGCCTCCATTTGGAAGGAAGAAAGATTCCTTTAGTGGCACAGGGGAAGGTAATTTCTGACCAGCCCAGCGATGACCCCTAATGCCCACATTAACATAGGATTGACTTGTAGATGAACCCCCTGAATAGGATGGCCACCATGACAGTTGCAGAGAGGAATTACTAGGGTCAAACTCCACCCCACCCCACCCTCCCCATCCCCGTCCCACGCCCATCATGAAGGAGTTGAATACCTGGCTGGCAAAGAATGCAGAAGGTGGACCCCAGCTCTCAAGGCAAATACCAAACAGTAATGCATTTAGAAACAGCCTTGTTTCCTTTGCTGTTGTTCTCTGCTCGGTGGTGACCCACTTTTTCGTGAGCGTGCTCTTTGCTTGCTCCTCACTTTACTTCCACCTACTGTCACTTATAACAAAGTTCTCTTGCATGGCTTTTGGTGTCTGACTAAGTTGCTTTCATCAAAACACAAAAACCAAGGTGACACTCTCCTGTGACACAGTGATTGATAAAAGCATAAAATATATTACATTGGGATAAAATTATCTGAATGAAGTGTATTGGAAATACAAATCCAAGAAAAGAAGGAGTAACGTAAAAGTTATGTTAAAGAAAACTTCTTGTATATGTTGTAAATGGGTGATGGGGACACCAGCTCTCCAAGACATTTTGATTGCACTGGCAACATTTAAGAGAGCAATAGAGCCTTTATAGTGCACCAGAAACTACAAATCTTTTCGACTATTTAAACTTACATTGAAAAATAGAGTTATCTACTTAAAACTTTTGGAGTAGGCAGCTACATAAATTTGCAAAATTCTTTTAATGAGTATGTGAGAAAAAAAGGTTTGAAACTACTGCCTTTGGGAATGCTTCCCTCTTACTCTGTTTAGGGAGAGGTGGATTCTTTTGTTTGTAATATAATTCTGCCTTGAGAGGTCTGTGCCTGATGAGTTCAAACACAAGGGGATAAAAAGAGACTTCACTTTAAACTACCAATCCTGCCTTCTGATGCCCAGAAAAGATCCTGAAAGGAGAGCAGGATCAGGAAAACCCCTATGGAGCCTCAATTGTAGGTTGGGGACACTGAAACTTCACTCAGAGAAGAAAGCAAGGTGGAAAAACTTAAGTATCATTTAGACATTACACTTACTCAATAAACAAATAAATTTAATCAATGAGATTTTAAGAATGGAGCAGTGATACCGCCGTTTACCGGTGACGAGTTCTGCTTCTTCTAATGTTGAAGATTAAGCACTAGAGAAGCACGCCAAGGCAAGCATATTAAGCAGGTTTATTTAAAGGGAATAATCCAGACTTCTCCCGGCAGGGAGAAGGGGGCCATGGCTGATGTTCTAAAGTCCCAAGAAGTGAGCGCACCCTACATCTTTTATAGGTTAAAGTCTCTTTTGTTCTTCAGTTCTCTCCCCCCTTACCTCTCTCTCCTTCCTGCCTACGTGATTAGGCCTGGTTTTGCATTAAGTGAGAAACCATGGGCAGGGGGAGGGCTAAGGTGATTCAGGCAGGTAAGGGCCCAGGGGCATTAATTAGCATCTCCTTGCTTGCAGTCCTTGATAAAGGCAGGTAAATTTGGTCATCAATGGGCTCCGGAGATCCTTGATATTCCATTCTTCCAGGGGCAGTCTCCAACTTCCAAAGGCAGATGGCTTCATGGCTTCATTTCCTCGAATTGACCCGATTTCCTATTTCTACACTAACTACCTGTCCTTAATTCTGGCTTCATTCCCCCCTTTAGCTATAGGAACTCCTAACTGCTTTAAGGAAAAGGGGACGTCGGTCGTTCTGGCTGCTTCGAAGCTGAAAGGGGGCAGCGAGGGGCAAAGCAGTTTGGAGTTCCTTTTTTAAAAATCGGGTCAATCGAGGGGTCCAAGGTAGAAGTCTGGTTGGGGAAGAGCAGGTTGTAAAGTCATCTGGGGGTGGGTGCTTCTATGATAGAAGAACAAAAGACATGAGTACCGAAATGAGATTGGTACAAAGTAAATGTTGCAGCATCTGGAACATGCCACTGAGTATCATGAAAATGACAGAAGTCAATCTCTCACCAGGCGGTGGAAGAACTGAGAAATTGTTCCCATAACTAGGCCTAGCAAAGGCTGGAAAGGACAAGGCCTTTATTTGGGAACTTTAACATTGTCCAGGTTATCAGGAATGTAAACACAACATTTAACTCTTAATGTCATAGATGTCCCCAGAAAATATAGTTAAGCTATACTTAATGTCATCTGATTTTTGTAAAATATCCCTTTATTGGTATAACCTGTGTTTAGTAGAGAGCTCTATACTTCTGTTACTTAGGGCTAGGTAATCATACGAGCAAACATAGATTAAGTCTACCTGTGTAGCTTAGGAAGGTCTGCAGGCCTTAAACTGACTAAAACTTCTGACTCTGGCAGTTTCTCTTGATAGTTATCAGGCACATTTGCTGAAGAATCTTTTATTTGTAGCTTCCAGTCTTTATTCTAGTGGGCTAATACAAGTGTACATCTTAAGTTACATTTAACTATTAATTTTTTAAATGCCCAAGAATGGTTATATTTTGGTTTTCACTGTTTTGCTGGGTGTCTAAGATCAAGCTGGTCAAATTGACCTGGTTCCTGTCTTGTTAAAGAGTCAGCTGAGTTCCCACAGGGGCCACTTGTAGAAAACTTAAGAGCAGCTTCTTAGCTCCACCAGTGCCATCGGTTAGGTAGGGTCTCCTTGATGAGGTGACTTCCTTTGGAAGCATTAAGGGATGTCTCCCTTTTTCCATGACCCTCCTCTGCAGCAGATGCACTGAGTGATTTTTCATCCTCTAGTCTCAACAATCTCCTTGATCAGGAGGTTGTGTGACCCAGAGGTGCAAAACTCCTTAGAGAAGTTCTCTTATTCCCTGGGTTAAGGCTGACTGAGGGCAAAAGATCCAAATACTGGTCTATCTTGCCTTCTGTATTTAATTCCAATCTCTAAGTTTGATCTTAATCATCCAGCAAGCCAGTTTCACCAGTCATAAAGTAAGAGTATTGGGCTTTAAATTCAATGTCCATAACAGTTATTTACCCTTTTATCTAACTGGAGTCTGCATTAGTACTGGAAGTTACCACTATCTGTTCTATAGGTGATGGCTTATTATCACAAGTTACCTAGGTTGCATGTTCTTGAAGCAGCTACTTCTGCAAAACATTAACAGGTAACAATTTTACAAAATGAAATTAGCAAGAGTAAAAATATATTCAGCTTGTATAATAGCTATCTTGAGTTTTGACTGAGAACCACATTATATTCCCTATTTGAGATCATAGTAATTTTACAACAAAAAAAAACCAATCTTTTGATTATAACTTTAAATAAGCTGAAGTCTGACTTATTTTGGAGTCACTCTAACATGCAGTAAGCTGGGGGGCGGAGCCTTATCTCAGGTAAGGCGTGGCTCCTTACAAATCTTAAGTGTTCTGATTCTGATGTTGATTTTTGCTTCTTCCTTAAATATCATTAAGTAGTTTATGTATACTGTTTCCTGAGTCTATATAAACTTTATAATTAACACAATTTAACATTGTACCTAAAACATGAATCAAAGAAAGGCTTAGAGAGTTTTTAACTTTCCTTTTGTGTGTCAAAGTGGCAAAATATTTTCATGTTTCACAAAATTAACCTTTAAACAAGTCAGGCTCTAATGTTTAGAAATACATTTACATTTGAAATTCTTTATCTCAGTGTAAAAAGTAACAAATTTTACATATAACCTATTGATAACAGGTCCTATAATAGAACATTAAATGATAGAAATTAATCCCCAATAAAATTTACTCTTTATAAGCTTAAAATTACCATTACAGACAAGTTTAACCTGGAGAATAGCAGCTTGATAAATTCCCTGCTTTAAAACTTGTATACCTGAAAAATATGAACACATTTAATATACAACTAGAAACCATTTCACAATTACCTTGACACTTTTATCTTACCAAATTTAGTTTTTTTAAGAAAAATGTAGACTCTGTAACACAGTACAATACTCTAACAGTTGTTTAACCATAATTGTATACACCCCAATTTTTAAGACTAATTGTTCTAAAGAATAGAACTTAATAGACACAAAGTTAAGAGTAAATTAGTGTTTTTAAGAAATCCTTGCCATTTTACCATATAGATTAAACTTTGGTTTATATCAGAACATTAGTATTTCACCTTAGGAAAAACCTTAAATAGCTTTAGCTGTCTCACATACACACAACCAACTTAGTTACACGCAAACTTGTTGAAACTTGCCCTTTACATACACAGACTTTCTTAGCACTTACTTAGACCCTCATGTATTTCATCACACAAGCACTTTCTTACTCAGAAACATTTCCTTTTTCCTTTTACTATAATATATTTCCATACCCAGAACCTTTTATTTTCTCTTTCCTATCTGTTGACCCCTTTTTGTTCACATTCTGAAACAACTCTTATGAAATTTCTGAATTTAGATAAATTGCTCTATTTTAATAAGATTAAATATTTTGTTGTTTATAGTACTCTAACTGAAACACAGTTGAAACTTTTGGGACCCTTGTATATAGAATTGCACTTGTTAGGACATAACTTTTAGTAACCTTGTTTTTAGTTTAGTGATGACACAAAGCAAGTTTAAACCCTTTTATTTACTAACCTATGAAAACACCAATAATGTTTGAGTATGATACCCCATGGAATTTAAGGAGTTAAGAGTACTTGATGTTATTTAACAATTAGCATTTTAACTTTGTAAATTAATCAGATGTCTCTACAAACACATTTGAGTAATCCCATACATGTTAACTCTAATTCACTTGTTTTGTAAAAACCAAGAAATCAGACAAGTGTCCTGAACAGGATTTGTTGTCTTTCCTGTTGAAGAAAAGTCCTAGAAACAATTGATATTAGACATTTTATTAACATCAATATTTTATTAGCTTGACCACCTAGAGACTTGCGAGTTATTTTCAAAGACATTTTACTTTCATTAGTTTTATTACTTTATGCAATTTGAATTGAACCTTTTTAAATCACGTGAATTAAAAGTATCTGGATCCATTTTTAAA
>JAHUXG010006041.1:0-83119 GCA_020740815.1 Sciurus niger | reverse complement strand
GAGAGAGAATGCTCAGATGTGGGTAGCAAAGTGGGAAGGAGGAAAATAGTAAAAACCGCGAGTTTCATGAAGATTCAGTCGTGCATTTGCTCACAAAAAGCATTTCAGTTTTCCTAACACTGCATGCATAGGGAAAGCTAAATTCATGGAAATCGAAACTGTTAGTTATAACACAAGCGCCGAGCATGGTACAACCACCACATCTGCGGAGCAAAGTGGTAATGAGGAGGGGAGATGATGGGCAAAGTGTCACTGAAATCCATTCGTGAAACGTTCTCAGAGAGGCAACTTCTTTTTAAGGCCTTTTCAACCTGCACGTTAGAGTACTGCAAGAGCAATACATAAGGGGCTTGTTTAGAAAATGTGAAGAATGAATGCTCAAATGTTGGGAGCAAAGTGGGAACAAAAAAAAGAGTAAAAACAGCGAGTTTCATGAAGATTCAGTTGTGCATTTCTTCAGAAAACGCATTTCAGTTTTCCTAACACTACTTGCATAGGGAAAGCTCAATTCATGGAAATCGAAACTGTTAGTAATAACAGAAGCGCCGTGCATGGTGCAACCACCACATCTGCGGAGCAAAATACTATTGTGGAGCGGAGATGATAGGCAAATTGTCATTGAAATCCTCTCATGAAACGTTCTCAGAAAAGCAACTTCAATTACAGGGATTTTCAACCTACACATTAGAGTACTGCAAGAGCAATACATTAGGGGCTTGTTTAGAAATCGTGGAGAGAGAATGCTCAGATGGTGAGAGCAAAGTGGGAATGAGGAAAAGAGTAAAAACTGCGAGTTTCATGAAGATTCAGTCGTGCATTTGCTCACAAACTGCATTTCAGGTTTCCTAACACTGCGTGCATAGGGAAAGCTCAATTCATGGAAATCGAAACTGTTAGTTATAACAGAAGCGCCGTGCATGGTGCAACCACAACATCTGCGGAGCAAAGAGGGAGTGAGTAGATGAGATGATAGGCAAAGTGTCATTGAAATCCATTCCTGAGAGATACTCAGAAAAGCAACTTCAATTCCAGGGCCTTTCAACCCGCACGTTACATTACTGCAAGTGCAATAGATAAGTGGCATGTATAGAAAAGGCGGAGAGAGAATGCTCAGATGTGGGGAGCAAAGTAGGAACGAGGAAAATAGTAAAAACCGTGAGTTTCATGAAGGTTCTGTCGTGCGTTTGCTCACAAAAAGCATTTCAGTTTTCCTAACACTGCGTGCATAGGGAAAGCTAAATTCATGGAAATCGAAACTCTTAGTTATAATAGAACCACCGTGCATGGTACAACCACCACATTTGCGGAGCAAAGAGGTAATGAGGAGGGGAGATGATGGGCAAAGTGTCACTGTAATCCATTTGAAACGTTCTCAGAGAGGTAACTTCAATTTCAGGCCTTTTCAACCTGCACGTTAGAGTACTGCAAGAGCAATACATAAGGGGCTTGTTTAGAAAATGTGAAGAATGAATGCTCAAATGTTGGGAGCAAAGTGAGAACAAGGAAAAGAGTAAAAACCGCGAGTTTCATGAAGATTCAGTTGTGCATTTCTTCAGAAAACGCATTTCAGTTTTCCTAATACTGCGTGCATAGGGAAAGTTAATTCATGGAAATCGAAACTGTTAGTTTTTACAGAAGCGCCGTGCATGGTGCAACCACCACATCTGGGGAGCAAAGTGGGAATGAGGAGGGGAGATGATGGGCAAAGTGTCACTGAAATCCATTCGTGAAACGTTCTCAGAGAGGCAACTTCAATTTCAGGCCTTTTCAACCTGCACGGTAGAGGACTGCAAGAGCAATACATAAGGGGCTTGTTTAGAAAACGTGGAGAGAGAATGATCAGATGGTGAGAGCAAAGTTGGAATGAGGAAAAGAGTAAAAATGTCGAGTTTCATGAAGATTCAGTCGTGCATTTGCTCAGAAATGGCATTTCAGTTTTCCTAACACTGCGTGCATAGGGAAAGCTCAATTCATGGAAATCGAAACTCTTATAACAGAGGCACCGTGCATGTTGCAACCACCACATCTGCAGAGCAAAGTGGGATAGAGAGGGTGAGATGATAGGCAAAGTGTCATTGAAATCCATTCGTGAGAGTTACTCAGAAAATCAACTTCAATTTCACGGGTTTTCAACCTCCAATTTAGAGTACTGCAAGAGCAATACATAAGGGGCTTGTACAGAAAACGCGGAGAGAGAATGCTCAGATGTTGGGAGCAAAGTGGTAACGGGGAAAAGTGTAAAAACCGCGAGTTCATGAATATTCAGTCGTGCATTTCTTCAGAAAACGCATTTCTGTTTTCCCAACACTGCGTGCAATAGAGAAAGCTCAATTCATGGAAATAGAAACTGTTAGTTATAACAGAAGCGCCGTGCAAGGTGCAACCACCACATCTGCAGAGCAAAGTGGGATAGAGAGGGTGAGATGATAGGCAAAGTGTCATTGAAATCCATTCGTGAGAGTTACTCAGAAAAGCAACTTCAATTTTATGGCTTTTCAACCTGCACGTTAGAGTACTGCAATAGCAATACATAAGGGGCTTGCACAGAAAACGCGGAGGGAGAATGCTCAGATGTTGGGAGCAAAGTGGGAATGAGGAAAAAAGTAAAAACCGCGAGTTTCATGAAGATTCAGTCGTGCATTTCTTCAGAAAACGCATTTCAGTTTTCCTAACACTGCGTGCATAGGGAAGCTAAATTCATGGAAATCGAAACTGTTAGTTATAACAGTAGCGCCTTGCGTGGTGCAACCACCACATCTGGGGAGCAAAGTGGGAATGAGGAAGGGAGGTGATAGGCAAATTATCATTGAAATCCTCTCATGAAACGTTCTCAGAGAAGCAACTTCAATTTCAGGCCTTTTCAACCTGCCCGTTAGAGTACTGCAAGAGCAATACATAAGGGGCTTGTTTAGCAAATGTGAAGAAAGAATGATCAGGTGTGGGAGCAAAGTGGAAACGAGGAAAAGAGTAAAAACTGCGAGTTCTATGAAGATTCAGTCGTGCATTTGCTCACAAAAGCATTTCAGTTTTTGTCGGGGTTGCGTACGGACCCCTGGCCCTAGGTGGAGCCTGGCCAACATGGCGCCTGTCAAGCTGCCAGTGCGGTTGGAAACTGCTATTCTGTGCGCAAACATCTAATTTCACCTTGAGGAAGTCTCAGTAATTGGTCAGGGCCTCTGCATGATTCTTGCGTGATTCTTAGGTGCTTCAAGTTATACCCATATACGTCTATGTTCTCCCCTCATATCATGAATATTCTAATTAGTTGATATAACCTATATAAGTGACAATAACTCCCCTAAGAGGGGAAGAAGAATCTGCTGAAAATAAAGAAGTTTGCCACCCATCACGTCTCCGGGTCGTTCTTGCTGGCGAGAACGACAGGTGGTGCCGAAACCCGGGAATCTTACGTGCCGTGGAGAGGTGAGTGAGGTGAGCAATGATCCGTGAAAGTGTGCACCCAGATCTGTCAGTGGACAGGGAAGTTTCCTAGAGACGAGAATATTGTGATTGCGATAAAGTTCCTAGGAACGAGAGGTTAAAGTTTCCTCAAAAAATGGGGAACGAGGTTTCTAGATGTAGAATGGAAGATCCCTTGAAAGAAATTCTTAAAGCTAATGGCACTTCCTTAAAGACAAAAACTGCCCGGGCATTTTTAAAGCAGGTAGAGGAGATTTCACCTTGGTTTCTGGAGGAAGGATTGCTAACTATCCCACAGTGGGAACACCTGGGGGAAGATTTAAAGCGTTGTCCGGTCACACTCCCGGGGACGTTAGCGGTTTGGTCTTTGGTCAGAACTTGCTTGCGCTCTCCTCGGGAGGCGTTACAAAAGGCAGTTACGCAGGGAGTGGAAGTGTTAGAAAAGGTAAAAGAAGAGTCACAAAAGGGCTCTGTTAGCGCTCAGTCAGATTCTGACGGGAGCAAAGAGGGACTCTCAGAGATGGAGTTAAATAAAATTAGTGAAGAAACAAAGTGTTCTCAAGCTGGTTCAATTAGTCAACGGGCATTAAGGGAATTGGAGGGCATAGGGCAGCAGCTAGAAGACAAAGAAAAGGCATTACAAGAGGCTTTAAAGGAATTGAGCTTACAAAAATATACAATGGCGCAGTGGAAAAAGAAGGAGGAAGTGCTAACGAAACCGCAGACAGGACACAAAGAGAAAGTAGAGCCTGTGACGCACTTCAAAATAAATGAGGAAGTAACTCAGAAAGTGACTTGTGCTCCTTCAGCGCCACCTTATGGATGGCCTCCGCCCTTTAACTCAAGTCATAGTAAGGAATGTTCTTGTTCAGAGTGTAAAATAAAAAAATGGAAAGAAATCTATGGGATTGAAAGAGGGTTTTACCCTGTTATGGAAGATCAAAATCAACAAAGGTTTCACCAGCCTTTTGATTTTAAATTGGTAAAACAGCTTAAAGAAGCAGTTAGTACTTATGGACCACAAGCAGCATTTACAGTATCTATTGTAGAATCTATGTCTACCCTCTTTCTTACTCCTGATGATTGGAGCAATTTGGCAAGAGCAGTTTTGAGTGGAGGGCAATATATCGAATGGAAGGTTCAAAATCAGGATTTTTGCCAGAAAACTGCACGCAGAAATGCTGCTGCTGGTAATCCACAATGGAATCTAGAGATGCTAACAGGTACTGGTCAGTTCAGTGAGAATCAGATGCAGAGTCAGTATCCAGGGGCAGTTTATCAACAGATAGCTACAGCTGCTACCAGAGCTTGGAAGACACTACGTAGCCCTGAGGATTTACAAGGTCAATTATCAAAAATAGTACAAGGACCTAATGAGCCCTATGCAGACTTTGTAGACAGACTTATGCAGGTAGCGGGTAGGATGTTTGGGGATGCAGACCAAGCTATGCCTTTAGTAAAACAATTGGCTTTTGAAAATGCAAACAGATTCTGTAGAGAAGCTATAAGGCCATGGAAAAATAAGGATCTTTCTGCCTATATTAAAATCTGCAGAGAGATAACAGAGCCAGTGATTCAGGGACAGGTTATGGCTGCAGCATTTGCTCAAGCTATGCAAGCTCGCCCCAAAGGATGCTTTCAATGTGGACAAGAGGGACACGTTAAAAAACAGTGTCCTCAAAGAGTATTTGGGAGAACGCTAACTACATCATCCTCAGGAAATGTGGGGGGACCTAAGCCTTCTAAACCTCAATTATGCCCCCGATGTAGAAAAGGGAACCATTGGGCGAGTGATTGTAGATCTGTTGCTGACATTGATGGAAATCCATTGCCACCTAATAATTGGGGGAATTCAAAAAACGGGAGACCGGGCCCAGCACCTCGGGGCCCAAACCAAATGTACGGGGTGGCAATGTCTTTACCAACCAAACCCAGGTGGACTTATCCACCATCAGATCAGAAGGTACAGTCCATGCAGGTCCCAGAAGAGCCACCTCAGGGAGTGCCGTACTGGACATCTGTGCCACCTCCAGACTCGTATTAACGCCCGAGATGGGTGTACAAATATTAGACACAGACTGGAATGGCAATATTCCCACAGACTCAGTAGGGTTGCTCCTAGGCAGAAGTTCTTCTACTCTAAGAGGTCTTATAATCCACCCAGGAGTAATTGATCCAGACTTTCAAGGACAAGTTAGGGCTATGGTTTCTTCACCCAAAGGGATTACAGTCATTTCTCCAGGAGACAGAATAGCACAAATGTTAATTTTGCCTAGCCAGCATTCCTTATGGCCTAGTAAGAGACAACAAGAGGAGATAAAGGATTCGGGTCTACAGGCGGACCCTGGGCTAATTTTACTATGGACCTTCAGGATAGACCCATTATGCAGTTAACAATAGGACATAAACCTTTTATAGGATTATTGGATACAGGAGCTGATAAAAGTATAATAAGTGAAGCAGTTTGGCCCAAAGGTTGGCCTGTAGTTACAGCTAATCAAAACCTACAAGGTTTGGGTGTGGCTCAATCACCTAACCAGAGTGCTGCTTCGCTGTCCTGGAGGGATAATGAAGGCCATTCAGGGGTTTTTCAACCATATATCTGTAAAATACCTATTTCCCTATGGGGAAGAGATGTCTTAACTCAGATGAATGCTAAATTAACAACAAGTATTTCGGGACCTGTGACAGAGATGATGAGGAAAATGAAGTATACAGAAGGCCTAGGATTAGGGAAAGAACAACAAGGGTCTTCACAACCCACCCCTCTTCCTCCTCCAAAAAATGATTTCAAAGGGATGGGTTTTATGTAGGGGCCACTGTTGTTACACCTATTCCAATAGTTTGGAAAGATGATAAGCCACAATGGATTCCACAGTGGCCCTTAACTACAGAAAAGTTACAAGCGGCTTATAAACTGGTTCAAGAACAAGTACAAACAGGACATCTACAATCTTCTACTTCTCCATGGAATACACCAATTTTTGTTATAAAAAAGAAGTCTGGCAAGTGGAGATTATTACATGACTTAAGAGCCATTAATGCACAAATGTTCCCCATGGGCCCCATTCAATGTGGTTTGCCTTTAGTTACAGCCTTACCAAAAAATTGGCCCACCATTATCTTAGACTTAAAGGATTGTTTTTTCTCAATTCCATTACATGCAAAGGATTGTTGGCGATTTGCTTTTACTTTACCTTCTCTCAATCATGCTCAGCCAGATCAAAGATTTGAATGGACTGTACTGCCTCAAGTCATGACTAATAGTCCCACTTTATGTCAGATATATGTAGACAGAGCCTTAAAACCTACTAGGGAGGCTTTTCCTGAGCTAATGATTTATCATTATATGGATGATATTTTAATTTGTCATCAAGAGAAGCAATTTTTAGAAAAGGCATTGCAATTCTTAGTATCTACTCTACAACAATATGGTTTAAACATCTCTCCAGAAAAGTTACAAATGGGAGAAACTCAAGAATATCTGGGCACTAAACTTACAGCTACTATGGTAAAGCCACTAAAATTAACTATTAGAACTAGTGAACTTAAAACTTTAAATGACTTTCAAAAACTTCTTGGAGATATAAATTGGATCAGGCCATATTTAAAAATTACCACAGGGGAATTAAAACCTTTATTTGACATACTTAAAGGAGACCCTGATCTTTGTTCTCCTAGGACCCTTACTCCAGAAGGACAAAGAGCTCTTAATTTGATAGAACAAAGATTACAATTAAATCACACAGAAAGATGTGATCCATCCCAGCCTCTAATGTTAATCATTATTCCAGAACAACATAGTCCATATGGAATTATATGGCAAGGAGGACCTTTACAAGGTATTAATCTCCCGGCATCGCCTACAAAACAGTTACAGACATTTCCAAAAGCCACAGCTCAGTTAATATATAAGGGGTTAGAAGCCTGTGTTACAGTATTTGGAAGCCACCCTAAGATTGTTATTGTCCCCTATACCAAACTTCAAATACAGTGGTTAGTTCAACATGATGACGATTGGGCTGTTTTACACTGTTCAACTACAGCAACTTTTGATAATCATTATCCTAAACATCCTTGGATACAATTTTGTAAAAACACTCCTGTTATATTCCCTAAAATTACCAGAACACAGCCTTTGCTAAATTGCCAAACGGTCTTTACTGATGGTTCAAAAAATGGAGTTGGAGCTGTGATAATTGGAAGTGAAACAGAAACTATAATTCTTCCTCCTTCATCTGCCCAAGTAGTAGAACTTGCTGCAGTAGTTTTAGCTTTTAACATTATGATAGAACAGCCTTTTAATCTATTATCTGACAGTCATTATATAGTACAATCAGTGCCTTGTTTGGAGACTGTCCCTTATATCCCTGATGGGTCCGCTGTTGCTCCTTATTTTCGTACTTTACGTGCCTTAATCTTGGACTGCAAGTATCCCTTTTATGTAGGACATATTAGAGCTCATTCTGGACTGCCTGGTCCACTTGCCAGAGCTAATGCTGAAGCTGATAGGGCAACAAAAACTGTTTTTGCTTTTACTATGTTAGAACAGGCTAAAATGTTCCATACCCAATTTCATGTTAATTCCACCACCCTTAAAAGAAAATTCAATATTTCTAAAGATGTTGCTAGACAGATTGTTAAAACATGTCAACATTGTGCTCCTCTATTGCCAGTACAGTCTGTTGGAGTAAATCCAAAGGGACTATTACCTAATCATATTTGGTAAATGGATGTTACTCATTTCTTAGAATTTGGAAACCTTAAGTATATTCATGTTTCAGTAGACACCACTTCAGGGGTGATCATGGCCTCTGCTCACACTGGACAAAAAGTTAAAGATGTTGTACAACATTGCTTACAAGCATTTTCAGCCTGGGGCGTCCCAAAAATCATTAAAACTGATAATGGGCCGGCTTACACATCCAAAAGTTTCTTACAATTTACACAAACTTTTAATATACAACTCATCACAGGAATTCCTTATAATCCTCAAGGACAAGGTGTAGTGGAACGCACTCATTTAACGTTAAAAAATTGTTTAATAAAACAAAAAGGGGGAATAGGTGCTGACTTTAGAGCACCTAAAGATAAACTAAATCTAGTACTTTTTATTTTAAATTTTTTAAATGTAGATAAGAATGGACATACGGCTGCAGAAAGGCATGCTAATCCCACAAGTACTCAAGTGTGGGTAAAATGGAAAGATATTCTCACAGGAACATGGAAAGGCCCAGATCCAGTTCTTCGGTGGGTCCGAGGGTCTGTTTGTGTTTTCCCACAGGAGCAGCAAACACCGATCTGGATACCTAAAAGGTTGACTAGACCGGTGCATCAAAACAACGATGAAGAACATCGTGCTGTAAGCGCCCTATTAATGATGACATTGACACCGGTGAAGACTCGAGACCTGTGGGCAATAGTTAAAGCTTGGCCATATCCTTTACCGCTAACTAACACCTCCTCTACCCTCCCACCTTTGTTTTCTACAGAACCTAGGACTGGATTGCCAACTGTCATCATGGATCCCAAGGAAGAACCTTATAATTTTTCTACCCTTTCTCTGCCAGGCACCCTTTGCTTTGATATCTCTACCAATAACAAATTTGTTAATGACACTTCTCTTAGGCCTTGCATTCAATTACAACGTGAAGTGCAAGGGTTATTTTTAAGACAGTCTACTGAAGGGATTGATTTCCAAGAGAGTATGACTATAACCCAGGGTAAAGTTACAGGGACAAGTGAGATTACTACTTCAGGGCAAGTTGTCTTTCTTGAAGGATTAATTCCAAAGCGACTGAAACTGCCATCTACTGGATTTCGTACACCTCGCATTTTCCCTCCTTGTGATCCCAAATTTTCTAGTCCTCCCATTTGGACAGGTTGTCAACATGCTAAAAAAGCAGCTCCTATTCAACATGGATTTTATTTCACCCCAAACTTTACATACCAACAATCTGTGAATGATTTTATCAAAAACCTTGTCTACTCTGGCTTTCGCCTTAGTTCTCTACGTATAAATCCTTTTGATAATTGGTTCCTATTTACCTCCCAAGCAGGATATACTAATCTTCAACCTTTGTTTGCTCTGAAAGGGGGTTCATTTAAGACCTCTTATTGGTATCGCACTTCAGATTATACTGGCACAGGCCCTTCCCAGGTCAGCAAGATAGCTTGTAACAATACTATAACATTGTATTCCACTCCTGTGTGTGTCTACCCTCCTTTTATGTTCCTATTAACTAATGTTTTTAATAGCACGACTCTCAACTGCTCTGGAACTAACTGCTATCTTTCTCAGTGTTGGAACGCAACCAACTATTACCGAGCTGTCATTACGCGTATTCCTACCTTCTTGCCTATGCCAGTCTCTGTTACAGATGATGAATTGCCAGTATTGCTTTCCAGAAACAAGAGAGACTTTGGAATCACTGCAGCAGTCATTACCGCCATAGTTGCATCAGCGGCAGCAGCCACTGCGGCAGCTGTAGCCTTAACTACGTCTGTACAATCTGCAGCCACAATCAATAAGGTGGTTCAACAGACTGCTACTGCCTTATCTACTCAGCAGACAGTGGATCAACACTTAAAAGCAGGGATTCTTTTAGTGAACCAGCGAGTGGACTTACTTCAAGAACAAATGGACATTTTACAGGAACTGTTAAACGTGGGATGTATTTATCATCTGGCGGGACTGTGCGTTACACCTGTAGCTTACCATAACTTCAGCTATGCAGCAAGTTTGTCTAGAAGCTTGTCTGTTCAGTTACGCGCTAACTGGTCTTACGAATTTGATAATCTTACTGCTATTCTTAGATCTCAAATTGTTAGCCTTAATGCCACTAGAGTTGACGTAGCTCCAATGTCTGAAGTGCTAAATTGGTTATCCTCCTCTTTCAGTTTTATTAAGCAGTGGGCTGGTATGGGAGCATTATGCATGCTTATGATCATTACTGTTATCTTCCTCTCACGCACTATCATGCGTGTGCGCCAGAGTTAAGCGAGAGATCGTATCATCTTCCATCAGGCCATGGCTGCCCTAGAGGCCGGCAGCTCCCCACAAGTGTGGCTCGCGAGGCTGGACCATTGACCAGACGGGTAAGGTAGTAGGTAACGCCGTACCAACCTAAGACAGGAGCTGTAGCATGCTCTGCAGTTATCCGATGACGGGTAAGGACGGTAGTTGACCACTCCGCCTAAGACAGGCTTGGTCCCGAGCTTTTCTTTTAAAAGAAAAAAGGGGGAACTGTCGGGGTTTCGGCCGGACCCCTGGCCCTAGGAGGAGCCTGGCCAAGATGGCGCCTGGCAAGCTGCCAGTGCGGTTGGAAACTGCTATTCTGTGCGCAAACAACTAATTTCACCTTGAGGAAGTCTCAGTAATTGGTCAGGGCCTCTGCATGATTCTTGCGTGATTCTTAGGTGCTTCAAGTTATACCCATATACGTCTATGTTCTCCCCTGATATCATGAATATTCTAATTAGTTGATATAACCTATATAAGTGACAATAACTCCCCTAAGAGGGGAAGAAGAATCTGCTGAAAATAAAGAAGTTTGCCACCCATCACGTCTCTGGGTCGTTCTTGCTAGCGAGAACGACAAGTTTTCCTAACATTGCGTGCATAGGGAAAGCTCAATTCATGGAAAACGAAACTGTTACTTATAACAGAGGTACCGTGCATGGTGCCAACACCACATCTGCGGAGCAAAGTGGGAATGAGTAGGTGAGATGATAGGCAAAGAGTCATTGAAATCCATTCGTGAGAGTTACTCAGAAAAGCAACTTCAATTTCTGGCCTTTTCAACCTGCACGTTAGAGTACTGCAAGAGCAATACATAAGGGGCCTGTATACAACAAGCAGAGAGACAATGCTCAGATGTTGGGAGCAAAGTGGGGACGAGGAAAAGAGTAAAAACTGCGAGTTTCTTGTAGATTCAGTCGTGCATTTGCTAACAATAAGCATTTCAGTTTTCCTAACACTGCGTGCATAGGGAAAGCTCAATTCATGGAAATCGAAACTGTTAGTTATAACGGAAGCGCCGTGCATGGTGCAACCACCACATCTGCGGAGCAAAGTGGGAATGAGGAGGTGAGATGATAGGCAAGGTGTCATTGAAATCGATTCCTGATAGTTACTCAGAAAACAACTTCAATTTCACGGCTTTTCAACTTGCACGTTAGAGTACTGCAAGAGCAATACATAAGGGACTTGTACAGAAAACGCGGAGAGAGAATGCACAGATTTTGGGAGCAAAGTGGAAACAAGGAAAAGAGTAAAAACCGTGAATTTCATGAAGATTCAGTCGTGCATTTCTTCAGAAAACGCATTTCAATTTTCCTAACACTGCGTGCATAGGGAAAGCTCCATTCATGGAAATCGAAACTGTTAGTTATAACAGAAGCGCGGTGCATGCTACAACGACCAGATCTGCGGAGCAAAGTGGTAAAGAGGAGGGGAGAAGATGGGCAAAGTGTCATTGAAATCCATTTGTGAAACGTTCTCAGAGAAGCCACTTCAATTTCAGGCTTTTTCAACCTGCACGTTAGAGTACTCCAAGAGCAATACATAAGTGGCTTGTAATGAAAACACGGAGAGAGAATGCTCAGATGTTGAGAGCAAAGTGGGAACGAGGAAAAGAGTAAAAACCGTGAGTTCATGAAGATTTAGTCGTGCCTTTCTTCAGAAAACGCATTTCAGTTTTCCTAACACTGCGTGCATAGGGAAAGCTAAATTCATGGAAATCGAAAATGTTAGTTATAAAAAAAAGCGCCGTGCATGGTGCATCCACCACATCTGCAGAGCAAAGTGGGAATGAGGAGCGGAGATGGTAGGCAAAGTGTCATTGAAATCCAGTCGTGAAATGTTCTCAGAAAAGCAACTTCAATTTCAGGGATTCTCAACCTGCACGTTAGATTACTGCAAGAGCAATACATAAGGGGCTTCTTTAGAAAACGTAGACAGAGAATGCTCACATGTTGAGAGCTAAGTGCGAATGAGTAAAAGAGTAAAAACTGCGATTTTCATGAACATTCAGTCGTGCATTTGTTCACAAAAAACATTTCAGTTTTCCTAACACTGCATGCATAGGGAAAGCTCAATTAATGGAAATTGAAACTGTTAGTTATAACAGAATCGCCGTGCAAGGTGCAACCACCATATCTGCGGAGCAAAGTGGGAATGAGGAGGTGAGATGATAGGCAAAGTGTCATTGAAATCCATTCGTGAGAGTTACTCAGAAAAGCAACCTCAATTTCAAGCCTTTTCAACCTGCACTTTAGAGTACTGCAAGAGCAATACATAAGGAGCTTTTATAGAAAAGGCGGAGAGACAATGCTCAGATATTGGGAGCAAAATGGGAACAAGGAAAAGAGTAAAAACCGTGATATTCATGAAGATTCAGTCGTGCATTTCCTCAGAAAACGCATTTCAGTTTTCCTAGCACTGTGTGCATAGGGAAAGCTCAATTCATGGAAATCGAAACTGTTAGTTATAAAAGAAGCGCCATGCATGGGGCAACCACCACATCTGCGTAGCATGGTGGGAATGAGAAGTGGAGGTGATAGGCAAAGTGTCATTGAAATCCACTCGTGAAACGTTCTCAGAAAAGCAACTTGAATTTCAGGGACTTTCAACCTGCACATTAGAGTACTGCAAGAGCAATACATAAGGGGCTTGTTTAGAAAACGTGGAGAGAGAATGCTCAGATGTTGAGAGCAAAGTGGGAATGAGGAAAAGAGTAAAAACTGCGATTTTCATGAAGATTCAGTGGTGCATTTTCTCTCAAAAACATTTCAATTTTCCTAAAACTGCATGCATAGGGAAAAGTCAATTCAAGGAAATCGAAACTGTTACTTATAACAGAGGCACCGTGCATGGTGCAACCACCACATCTGCCGAGCAAAGTCGGAATGAGGAGGTGAGATGATAGGCAAAGTGTCATTGAAATCCATTCGTGAAAGTTACTCAGAAAAGCAACTTCAATTTCTGACCTTTCAACCTGCACGTTAGAGTACTGCAAGAGCAATAAATAAAGGGCTTGTACAGAAAACGCGGAGAGAGAATGCTCAGATGTTGGGAGCAAAGTGGGAATGAGGAAAAGAGTAAAAACCGCGAGATTCATGTAGATTCAGTTGTTCATTTCTTCAGTAAACAGATTTCAGTGTTCCTAGAACTGCATGCATAGGGAAAGCTCAATTCATGGAAATCGAAACTGTTAGTTATAACAGAAGCGCCGTGCAAGGTGCAACCACAACATCTGCAGAGCAAAGTGGGAATGAGGAGGTGAGATGATAGGCAAGGTGTCATTGAAATCCATTAGTGAGCGTTACTCAGAAAACAACTTCAATTTCACGGCTTTTCAAACACACGTTAGAGTACTGCAAGAGGAATACATAAGGGGCTTGTACAGAAAGCGCGGAGAGAGAATTCTCAGATTTTGGGAGCAATGTGGGAACGAGGAAAAGAGTAAAAACCGCGCGTTTCATGAAGATTCAGTCGTGCATTTGCTCAGAAAAGGCCTTTAAATTTTCCTAACACTGCGTGCATAGGGAAAGTTCAATTCATGGAAATCGAAACTGTTAGTTATAAAAGAAGCACGGTGCATGGTGCAACCACCACATCTGCGGAGAAAAGTGGGAATAAGGACCGTAGGTGATAGGCAAAGTGTCATTGAAATCCATCCGTGAAACGTTAGAGAAGCAACTTCAATTTCAAGCCTTTTCATCCTGCACGTTAGAGTACTGCAAGAGTAATACATAAGGGGCTTGTAATGAAAATGCAGAGAGAGAATGCTCAGATGTTGTGAGCAAAGTGGGAATGAGGAAAAGAGTAAAAGCCGCGGGTTTCATGAAGATTCAGTCATGCATTTGCTCACAAAAAGCATATCAGTTTTCCTAACACTGCGTGCATAGGGAAAAGTCAATTCATGGAAATCGAAACTGTTACTTATAATAGAAGCACCGTGCATGGTGCAAGCACCACATCTGAGGAGCAAAGTGGGAATGAGGAGGTGAGATGACAGGCAAAGTGTCATTGAAATCCATTCGTGAGAGTTACTCAGAAAAGCAACTTCAATTTCTGGCCTTTGCAACCTGCATGTTAGAGTACTGCAAGTGCAATACATAAGGGGCTTGTACAGAAAACTCGGAGAGAGAATCTCAGATGTTGGGAGCAAACTGGGAACGAAGAAAAGAGTAAAAACTGCGAGTTTCATGAACATTCAGTTGTGCATTTGTTCACAAAATTCATTTCAGTTTTCCTAAATCTGCATATATAGGGAAAGCTCAATTCATGGAAATCGAAACTGTTAATTATAACAAAAGCACCGTGCATGGTGCAACCACCACATCTGCGGAGAAAAGTGGGAATGAAGAGCGGAGGTGATAGGCAAAGTGTCATTGAAATCCATTCGTGAAACCTTCTCAGAAAAGCAACTTGAATTTCAGGGATTTTCAACCTGCACGTTAGAGTACTGCAAGAGCAATCCATAAGGGGCTTGTACAAAAAACGCAGAGAGGCAATGCTCAGATGTTGGGAGCAAAGTGGGAACGAGGAAAAGAGTAAAAACCGCGAGATTCATGAAGATTCAGTCGTGCATTTCTTCAGAAAACTCATTTTAGTTTTCCTTGCACTGCGTGCATAGGGAAAGCTCAATTCATGGAAATCGAAACTGTTAGTTATAACCGAAAGACCGTGCGAGGTGCAACCACCACATCTGCGGAGCAAAGAGGGAATGAGTGGGTGAGATGATAGGCTAAGTGTCATTGAAATCCAATCGTGAAACGTACTTAGAAAAGCAACTTCAATTACAGGGATTTTCAACCTGCACGTTAGAGTACTGCAAGAGCAATACATAAGGGGCTGGTTTAGAAAACGTTGAGAGAGAATGCTCAGATGGTGAGGGCTAAGTGGGGATGAGGAAAAGAGTAAAAACTGCGAGTTTCATAAAGATTCAATCGTGCATTTGCTCACAAAAGTCATTTCAGTTTTCCTAACACTGCGTGCAGAGGGTAAGCTCAATTCATGGAAATCGAAACTGTTAGTTATAAGAGAAGCGCCGTGCATGGTGCAACCACCACATCTGCGGAGCAAAGTGGGAATGAGGAGGGGAGATGATAGGCAAAGTGTCATTGAAATCCATTCGTGAGAGTTACTCAGAAAAGCAACTTCAATTTCACGGTTTTTCAACCTGCACGTTAGAGTACTGCAAGAGCAATACATAAGGGGCTTGTACAGAAAACACGGAGAGAGAATGCTCAGATGTTGGGAGCAAAGTTGGAACGAGGAAAAGAGTAAAAACACCGAGTTTCATGAAGATTCAGTCGTGCATTTCTTCAGAAAACGCATTTCTGTTTTCCTAACACTGCGTGCATAGGGGGCTCAATTCATGGAAATCGAAACGGTGACTTATAACAGAAGCACCGTGCATGGAACAACAACCACATCTGCGGAGCAAAGTGGAAATGAGGAGGGGAGATGATGGGCAAAGTGTCATTGAAATCCATTCTTGAAACGTTCTCAGAGAAGCAACTTCAATTTCAGGCCTTTTCAAACTACACATTAGAGTACTGAAAGAGCAATACATAAAGGGCTTGTATACAAAATGTGTAGAAAGAATGCTCAGATGTTGGGAATAAAGTGGGAAAGAAGAAAGGAGCAAAAACCGCCAGTTTCATGAATATTCAGTCGTGTATTTCCACAGAAATCGCATTTCAGTTTTCCTAACACTGCGTGCATAGGAAAGCTCAATTCATGGATATCGAAACTGTTAGTTATAAAAGAAGCACCATGCATGGTGCAACCACCACATCCGCGGAGCAAAGTGGGAGTGAGTAGATGAGATGATAGGCAAAGTGTCATTGAAATCCATTCCTGAGAGTACTCAGAAAAGCAAATTCAATTACAGGGATTTTCAACCTGCACGTTAGAGTACTGCAAGAGCAATACATAAGGTGCTTGTACAGAAAACTTGGAGAGAGAATGCTCAGATGTTGGCAGCAAAGTGGGAACGAGGAAAAGAGTCAAAACTGTGAGTTTCATGAAGATTCAGTCGTGCATTTGTTCACAAAATTCATTTCAGTTTTCCTAAATCTGCGTATATAGGGAAAGCTCAATTCATGGAAATCGAAACTGTTAATTATAACAAAAGCACCGTGCATGGTGCAACCACCACATCGGCGGAGAAAAGTGGGAATGAAGAGCGGAGGTGATAGGCAAAGTGTCATTGAAATCCATTCGTGAAACGTTCTCAGAAAAGCAACTTGAATTCCGGGGATTTTCAACCTGCACGATAGAGTACTGCAAGAGCAATCCATAAGGGGCTTGTACAGAAAATGCAGAGAGGCAATGCTCAAATGTTGGGAGCAAAGTGGGAACGAGGAAACGAGTAAAAATCGCGAGATTCATGAAGATTCAGTCGTGCATTTCTTCAGAAAACTCATTTCAGTTTTCCTAGCACTGCGTGCATAGGGAAAGCTCAATTCATGGAAATCGAAACTGTTAGTTATAACAGAAGCGCCGTTTATGATGCAACCACTAAATCTGCGGATAAAAGAGGGAATGAGTAGGTGAGATGATAGGCTAAATGTCATTGAAATCCAATCGTGAAACGGTCTTAGAAAAGCAACTTCAATTACAGGGATTTTCAACCAGCACATTAGAGTACTGCAGAGCAGTACATAAGGGGCTTGTTTAGAAAACGTTGAGAGAGAATGCTCAGATGGTGAGAGCTAAGTGGGGATGAGGAAAAGAATAAAAACTGCGAGTTTCATGAAGATTCAATCGTGTATTTGCTCACAAAAGGCATTTCAGTTTTCCTAACACTGCGTGCATAGGGAAAGCTCAATTCATGAAAATCGAAACTGTTGGTTATAAGAGAAGCGCCATGCATGGTGCAACCACCACATCTGCGGAGCAATGTGGGAATGAGGAGGGGAGATGATAGGCAAAGTGTCATTGAAATCAATTCGTGAGAGTTACTCAGAAAAGCAACTTCAATTTCACGGCTTTTCAACCTGCACGTTAGATTACTGCAAGAGCAATACATAAGGGGCTTCTACAGAAAATGCGGAGAGAGAATGCTCAGATGTTGGGAGCAAAGTTGGACGAGGAAAAGAGTAAAAACTGCGAGTTTCATGAAGATTCAGTCGTGCATTTCTTCAGAAAACGCATTTTTGTTTTCCTAACACTGGGTGCATAGGGAAAGCACAATTCATGGAAATCGAAACTGTTAGTTATACAGAAGCACCTTGCATGGTGCAACCACCACATCTGTGCAGCAAAGTGGGAATAAGGAGGGGAGATGATGGGCAAAGTGTCATTGAAATCCATTCGTGAAACGTTCTCAGAGAAGCAACTTCAATTCAGGTCTTTTCAACATGCACGTTGGAGTACTTCAGGAGCAATACATAAGAGGCTTGTTTAGAAAATGTGTAGAAAGAATGCCCAGATGTTGGCAGTAAAGTGGGAAAGAGGAAAAGAGTAAAAACCGCTACTTTCATGAAGATTCAGTCGTGCGTTTGCTCACAAAAAGCATTTCAGTTTTCCTAACACTGCATGTATAGAGAAAACTCAATTCGTGGAAACCGAAACTGTTAGTTATAACAGAAGCGCCTTGTATGATGCAACCACCACATCTGCGGAGCAAAGTGGGAATGAGGAGGGGAGATGATGGGCAAGGTGTCATTGTAATCCATTCGTGAAATGTTCTCAGAGAAGCAACTTCAATTTCAGGCCTTTTCAACCTGCACGTTAGAGTACTGAAAGAGCAATACATAAGGGGCTTGTATACAAAATGTGTAGAAAGAATGCTCAAATGTTGGAAATAAAGTGGGTAAGAAGAAAGGAGTAAAAACCGCCAGTTTCATGAATATTCAGTCGTGCATTTCCACAGAAAACGCATTTCAGTTTTCCTAACACTGCGTGCATAGGGAAGCTCAATTCATGGAAATCGAAACTGTTAGTTATAAAAGAAGTGCCGTGAATGGTGCAACCACCACATCTGTGGAGCAAAGTGGGAGTGAGTAGATGAGATGATAGGCAAAGTGTCATTGAAATACACTCGTGAGAGTTACTTAGAAAAGCAACTTCAATTTCTGGCCTTTTCAACCTGCACGTTAGAGTACTGCAAGTGCAATACATAAGGGGCATGTATAGAAAACATGGAGAAACAATTCTCAGATGTTGGGAGCAAAGTGGGAACGAGGAAAAGAGTAAAAACCGTGTGTTTCATGAAGATTCAGTCATGCGTTTGCTCAGAAAATGCATTTCTGTTTTTCTAACACTGCGTGCATAGGGAAAGCTCAATTCATAGAAATCGAAACTGTTAGTTATAACAGAAGCGCCTTGTATGGTGCAACCACCACATCTGTGGAGCAAAGTGGGAATGAGGAGGTGTAATGATAGGCAAAGTGTCATTGAAATCCATTCGTGAGTGTTACTGATAAAAGCAACTTCAATTTCACTGCTTTTCACCAGCACGTTAGAGTACTGCAAGAGCAATACATAAAAGGCTTGTACAGAAAACACGGAGAGAGAATGCTCAGATGTTGGGAGTAAACTGGGAATGAGGAAAAGTGTAAAAACTGCGAGTTTCATGAAGATTCAGTCGTGCATTTCTTCAGAAAACGCATTTCAGTTTTCCTAACACTGCGTGATTAGGGAAAGCTCAATTAATGGAAATCGAAACTGGTAGTTATAACAGAAGCGCCGTGCATGTACAACCACTACATCGCTTAGCAAAGTGGTAATGAGGAGGGGAGATGATGGGCAAAGTGTCATTGAAATCCATTCGTGAAACGTTCTCAGAGAAGTAACTTCATTTTCAGGCCTATTCAATCTACATGTTAGAGTACTGCAAGAGCAATACATAAGGGGCTTGTTTAGAAAATATGAAGAAAGAATGCTCAGATGATGGGAGCAAAGTTGGAACGAGGAAAAGAGTAAAAAACACGAGTTTCATGAAGAATCCGTTGTGCATTTCTTCAGAAAACGCATTTCAGTTTTCCTAACACTGCGTACATAGGGAAAGCTAAATTCATGGAAATCAAAACTGTTAGTTATAAAAGAAGCACCGTGCATGGTGCAACCACGACATCTGTGGAGCAATTTGGGAATGAGGAGGGGAGATGATAGGCAAAGTGTCATTGAAATCCATTCGTGAGATTTACTCAGAAAAGCAACTTCAATTTCAGGCCTTTTCAACCTGCACGTTAGAGTACTGCAAGAGAAATACATAAGGGGCTTGTATAGAAAACGCGGAGAGACACTGCTCAGATGTTGGGAGCAAAGTGGGAATGAGGAAAAGAGGAAAAACTGCGAGATTCATGAAGATTCAGTCGTGTATTTCTTCAGAAAACGCATTTCAGTTTTCCTAACACTGCGTGCAAAGGGAAAGCTCAATTCATGGAAATCGAAACTGTTATTTATAACAGAGGCGCCGTGCATGGTGCAACCACCACATCTGCGGAGCAAAGTGGGAATGAGTAGCGGAGATGATAGACAAAGTGTCATTGAAATCCACTCTTGAAACGTTCTCAGAAAAACAACTTCAATTACAGGGATTTTCAACCTGCACGTTAGAGTACTGCAAGAGCAATACATAAGGTGCTTGTACAGAAAACTTGGAGAGAGAATGCTCAGATGTTGAGAGCAAAGAGCGAATGAGGAAATGAGTAAAAACTGGGAGTTTCTTTATGATTCAGTCGTGCATTTGCTCACAAAAACCATTTCAGTTTTCCTAACACTGCGTGCATAGAGAAAGCTCAATTCATGGAAATCGAAACAGTTTCTTATATCGGAAGCACCGTGTATGGTGCAACCACCACATCTGCGTAGCAAAGTGGGAATGAGAAGCGGAGGTGATAGGCAAAGTGTCAGTGAAATCCATTCCTGAGAGTTACTAAGAAAAGCAACTTCAATTTCAGGGCTTTTCAACCTGCACAATAGAGTACTGCAAGAGCAATTTATAAGTGGCTTGTATAGAAAACTCGGAGAGACAATGCTCAGATGTTGGGAGCAAAAAGAGAACGAGGAAAAGAGTAAAAACTGCGAGTTTCATGAAGATTGAGTTGTGCATTTGCCCACAAAAAGCATTTTAGTTTTCCTAACACTGCATGCATAGGGAAAGCTCAATTCATGGAAATCGAAACTGTTACTTATAACAGAGGCACCATGCATGGTGCAACCACCACATCTGCGGAGCAAAGTGTGAATGAGAAGGTCAGATGATAGGCAAAGTGTCATTGAAATCTATTCGTGAGAGTTACTCAGAAAAGCAACTTCAATTTCAGGCTTTTTCAACCTGCACGTTAGAGTACTGCAAGAGAAATACATAAGGGACTTGTATAGAAAACGCGGAGAGACAATTCTCAGATATGGGGAGCAAAGTGGGAATGAAGAAAAGAGTAAAACCTGCGAGTTTCATGAAGATTCAGTCGTGCATTTTTTCAGAAAACGCATTTTTGTTTTCCTAACACTGGGTGCATAGGGAAAGCACAATTCATGGAAATCAAAACTGTTAGTTATACAGAAGCGCCGTGCATGGTGCAAGCACCACATCTG
Source organism: Sciurus niger (assembly GCA_020740815.1). Taxonomy (NCBI): domain Eukaryota; kingdom Metazoa; phylum Chordata; class Mammalia; order Rodentia; family Sciuridae; genus Sciurus; species Sciurus niger. Next base: position 62,139 of record JAHUXG010006041.1, on the reverse strand, counting down.
TGCAGCAAAGTGGGAATAAGGAGGGGAGATGATGGGCAAAGTGTCATTGAAAACCATTCGTGAAACGTTCTCAGAGAAGCAATTTCAATTTCAGGCCTTTTCAACATGCACGTTGGAGTACTTCAAGAGCAATACATAAGGGGCTTGTTTAGAAAATGTATACAAAGAATGCTCAGATGTTGGCAGTAAAGTGGGAAAGAGGAAAAGAGTAAAAACCGCTAAATTCATGAAGATTCAGTCGTGCGTTTGCTCACAAAAAGCATTTCAGTTTTCCTAACACTGCATGCATAGAGAAACCTCCATTCATGGAATTCGAAACTGTTAGTTATAACAGAAGCGCCTTGTATGATGCAACCACCACATCTGCGGAGCAAAGTGGGAATGAGGAGGGGAGATGATGGGCAAGGTGTCATTGTAATCCATTCGTGAAACATTCTCAGAGAAGCAACTTCAATTTCACGCCTTTTCAACCTGCACGTTAGAGTACTGAAAGAGAAATACATAAGGGGCTTGTATAGAAAATGTGTAGAAAGAATGCTCAGATGTTGGGAATAAAGTGGGAAAGAAGAAAGGAGTAAAAACCGCCAGTTTCATGAATATTCAGTCGTGCATTTCCACAGAAAACGCATTTCAGTTTTCCTAACACTGCGTGCATAGGGAAGCTCTATTCATGGAAATCGAAACTGCTAGTTATAAAGGAAGCGCCGTGCATGATGCAACCACCACATCTGCGGAGCAAAGTGGGAGTGAGTAGATGAGATGGTAGGCAAAGTGTCATTGAAATCCATTCCTGAGAGTACTCAGAAAAGCAAATTCAATTACAGGGATTTTCAACCTGCACGTTAGAGTACTGCAAGAGCAATACATAAGGTGCTTGTACAGAAAACTTGGAGAGAGAATGCTCAGATGTTGGCAGCAAAGTGGGAACGAGGAAAAGAGTAAAAACTGCGAGTTTCATGAAGATTCAGTCGTGCATTTGTTCACAAAATTCATTTCAGTTTTCCTAAATCTGCGTATATAGGGAAAGCTCAATTCATGGAAATCGAAACTGTTAATTATAACAAAAGCACCATGCATGGTGCAACCACCACATCGGCGGAGAAAAGTGGGAATGAAGAGCGGAGGTGATAGGCAAAGTGTCATTGAAATCCATTCGTGAAACGTTCTCAGAAAAGCAACTTGAATTCCGGGGATTTTCAACCTGCACGATAGAGTACTGCAAGAGCAATCCATAAGGGGCTTGTACAGAAAATGCAGAGAGGCAATGCTCAAATGTTGGGAGCAAAGTGGGAACGAGGAAAAGAGTAAAAATCGCGAGATTCATGAAGAATCTGTCGTGCATTTCTTCAGAAAACTCATTTCAGTTTTCCTAGCACTGCGTGCATAGGGAAAGCTCAATTCATGGAAATCGAAACTGTTAGTTATAACAGAAGCGCCGCTTATGGTGCAACCACTAAATCTGCGGATAAAAGAGGGAATGAGTAGGTGAGATGATAGGCTAAATGTCATTGAAATCCAATCGTGAAACGTTCTTAGAAATGCAACTTCAATTACAGGGATTTTCAACCAGCACATTAGAGTACTGCAGAGCAGTACATAAGGGGCTTGTTTAGAAAACGTTGAGAGAGAATGCTCAGATGGTGAGAGCTAAGTGGGGATGAGGAAAAGAATAAAAACTGCGAGTTTCATGAAGATTCAATCGTGTATTTGCTCACAAAAGGCATTTCAGTTTTCCTAACACTGCGTGCATAGGGAAAGCTCAATTCATGGAAATCGAAACTGTTAGTTATAACAGAGGCACCATGCATGGTGCAACCACCACATCTGCGGAGCAAAGTGTGAATGAGAAGGTCAGATGATAGGCAAAGTGTCATTGAAATCTATTCGTGAGAGTTACTCAGAAAAGCAACTTCAATTTCAGGCTTTTTCAACCTGCACGTTAGAGTACTGCAAGAGAAATACATAAGGGACTTGTATAGAAAACGCGGAGAGACAATGCTCAGATGTGGGGAGCAAAGTGGGAATGAAGAAAAGAGTAAAAACTGCGAGTTTCATGAAGATTCAGTCGTGCATTTTTTCAGAAAACGCATTTTTGTTTTCCTAACACTGGGTGCATAGGGTAAGCACAATTCATGGAAATCAAAACTGTTAGTTATACAGAAGCGCCATGCATGGTGCAAGCACCACATCTGTGCAGCAAAGTGGGAATAAGGAGGGGAGATGATGGGCAAAGTGTCATTGAAAACCATTCGTGAAACGTTCTCAGAGAAGCAATTTCAATTTCAGGCCTTTTCAACATGCACGTTGGAGTACTTCAAGAGCAATACATAAGGGGCTTGTTTAGAAAATGTGTACAAAGAATGCTCAGATGTTGGCAGTAAAGTGGGAAAGAGGAAAAGAGTAAAAACCACTAAATTCATGAAGATTCAGTCATGCGTTTGCTCACAAAAAGCATTTCAGTTTTCCTAACACTGCATTCATAGAGAAACCTCAATTCATGGAAATCGAAACTGTTAGTTATAACAGAAGCGCCTTGTATGATGCAACCACCACATCTGCGGAGCAAAGTGGGAGTGAGTAGATGAGATGATAGGCAAAGTGTCATTGAAATCCATTCCTGAGAGTACTCAGAAAAGCACCTTCAATTTCAGTTCTTTTCAACCGGCACGTTAGAGTACTGCAAGAGCAATACATAAGTGGCTTGTATAGAAAACGCAGAGACAGAATGCTCAGAAGGGGGGAGCCAAGTGGGAAAGGGGAAATTAGTAAAAACTACGAGTTTCATGAAGATTCAGTCGTGCATTTGCTCACAAAAAGCATTTCAGTTTTCCTAAAACTGCGTGCATAGGGAAAGCTCAATTCATGGAAATTGAAACTGTTAGTTATAACAGAGGCACCGTGCATGGTGCAACCACATCTGCGGAGCAAAGTGGGAATGAGGAGGTGAGATGATAGGCAAAGTATCATTGAAATACACTCGTGAGAGTTACTTAGAAAAGCAACTTCAATTTCTGGCCTTTTCAACCTGCACGTTAGAGTACTTCAAGAGCAATACATAAGGGGCATGTATAGAAAACATGGAGAAACAATTCTCAGATGTTGGGAGCAAAGTGGGAACAAGGAAAAGAGTAAAAACCGCGTGTTTCATGAAGATTCAGTCATGCGTTTACTCAGAAAATGCATTTCAGTTTTTCTAACACTGCGTGCATAGGGAAAGCTAAATTCATGGAAATCGAAACTGTTAGTTATAACAGAAGCGCCGTGTATGGTGCAACCACCACATCTGCAGAGCAAAGTGGGAGTGAGGAGGTGAGATGATAGGCAAAGTGTCATTGAAATCCATTCGTGAGAGTTACTCAGAAAAGCAACTTCAATTTCACTGCTTTTCACCTGCACGTTAGAGTACTGCAAGAGCAATACATAAGGGTCTTGTTTAGAAAATGTGAAGAAAGTATGCTCAGATGTTGGGAGCAAAGTGGGAACGAGGAAACGAGGAACAACCGCGAGTTTCATGAAGATTCAGTCGTGCATTTCTTCAGAAAAAGCATTTCAGATTTCCTAACACTGGTTGCATAGGGAAAGCTATATTCATGGAAATCGAAACAGTTAGTGGCATTGAAATCCAGTCGTGAAATGTTCTCAGAAAAGCAATTTCAATTACAGGGAATTTCAAACTGCACGATAGATAAGTGCAAGAGAATTACATAAGGGGCTTGTTTAGAAAACGTGGAGAGAGAATGCTCAGATGTTGAGAGCATAGTGGGAATGACGAAAAGAGTAAAAACTGCGATTTTCATGAAGATTCAGTCGTGCATTTGCTCACAAAAAGCATTTCAGTTTTCCTAACACTTCGTGCCTAGGGAAAGCTCAATTCATTGAAATCGAAACTCTTACTTATAACAGAGGCACCGTGCATGGGGCAACCACCACATCTGCGGAGAAAAGTGGGATGAGGAGGTGAGATGATAGGCAAAGTGTCATTGAAATCCATTCGTGAAATTACTCAGAAAAGCAACTTCTATTTCAGGCCTTTTCAACCTGCACGTTAGAGTACTGCAAGAGCTATACATAAGAGGCTTGTATAGAAAATGCGGAGAGATAAAGCTAGGATGTTGGGAGCAAAGTGGTAACGAGGAAAAGAGTAAAAAACACGAGATTCATGAAGATTCAGTCGTGCTTTTCTTCAGAAAACGTATTTCAGTTTCCCTAACACTGCGTGCATAGGGAAAGCTAAATTCATGGAAATCGAAACTGTTAGTGTCATTGAAATCCAGTCGTGAAACGTTCTCAGAAAAGCAACTTCAATTTCAGGGATTTTCAACCTGCACGTTAGAATACTGCAAGAGAAATACATAAGGGGCTTTTTTAGAAAACGTGGAGAGAGAATGCTCAGATGTTGAGAGCAAAGGGGGAATGCTGAGAAGAGTAAAAACTGCGATTTTCAAGAAGATTCAGTCGTGCATTTGTTCACAAAAAGCATTTCAGTTTTCCTAACACTGCGTGCATGGGGATAACTCAATTCATGGAAATCGAAACTGTTACTTATAACAGAGGCACCGTGCATGCTGCAACCACCACATCTGCGGAGCAAAGCGGGAATGATGATGTGAGATGATAGGCAAAGTGTCATTGAAATCCATTCGTGAGAGTTACTCAGAAAAGCAACTTCAATTTCTGGCCTTTTCAACCTGCACGTTAGAGTACTGCAAGAGCAATACATTTGGGGCTTTTATAGAAAATGCGGAGAGATAATGCTCCGATGTTGGGAGCAAAGGGGGAACGAGGAAAAGAGTAAAAACCTCGAGATTCATGAAGATTCAGTCGTGCATTTCTTCAGAAAACGCATTTTAGTTTTCCTAGAACTGCGTGCATAGGGACAGCTAAATTCATGGAAATCGAAACTGTTAGTTATAACAGAAGCACCGTGCATGGTGCAACCACCACATCTGTGGAGCAAAGTGGGATTGAGGAGAGGAGATGATAGGCAAAGAGTCTTTGAAATCCACTCGTGAAACGTTCTCTGAAAATCAAATTCAATTTCAGGCCTTTTCAACCTGCACGTTAGAGAACTGCAAGAGCAATACATAAGGGGCTTGTTTAGAAAACGTGGAGAGAGAATGCTCAGATGGTGAGAGCAAAGTGGGAATGAGGAAAAGAGTAAAAACTGCGAGTTTCATGAAGATTCAGTCGTGCATTTGCTCACAAAAAGCATTTCAGTTTTTCTAACACTGCGTGCATAGGGAAAGCTGAATTCATGGAAATCAAAACTGTTAGTTACAATAGTAGCGCCGTGTATGGTTCAACCACCACATCTGTGGAGCAAACAGGGAGTGAGTAGATGAGATGATAGGCAAAGTGTCATTGAAATCCATTCCTGAGAATTACTCAGAAAAGCAACTTGAGTTTCAGGGCTTTTCAACCTGCACGTTAGAGTACTGCAAGAGCAATACATAAGTGGCTTGTATAGAAAACTCTGAGAGACAATTCTCAGATGTGGGGAGCAAAGTGGGAATGAGGAAAAGAGGAAAAACCGCGAGTTTCTGAAGATTCATTCGTGCATTTCCTCAGAAAAGCATTTCAATTTTCCTAACCTTGCGTGCATAGGGAAAGCTCAATTCATGGAAATCGAAACTGTTAGTTATAACAGAAGCTCCGTGTATGGTTCAACCTCCACATCTGCGGAGCAAAGTGGGAGTGAGTAGATGAGATGATAGGCAAAGTGTCATTGAAATCCATTCCTGAGTGTTACTCAGAAAAGCAACTTCAATTTCAATGCTTTTCAACCTGCACGTTAGAGTACTGCAAGAGCAATACATAAGTGGCTTGTATAGAAAACGCGGAGAGAGAATGCTCAGATGTGGGGATCAAAGTGGGAACGAGCAAATAGTAAAAACCGCGAGTTCATGTAGATTCAGTCATGCATTTGCTCAGAAATGGCATTTCAGTTTTCCTAAGACTGCATACATAGGGAAAGCTCAATTCACGGAAATCAAATCTGTTAGTTATAACAGAAGCGCCGTGCATGGTGTAACCACCATATATGCGGAGCAAAGTGGGAATGAGAGGGTGAGATGATAGGCAAAGTTTCATTGAAATCCACTTGTGATACATTCTCAGAAAAGCAACTTCAATTTCAGGCCTTTTCAACCTTCACGTTAGAGTACTGCAAGAGACTTACATAAGGGGCTTGTAATGAAAACGCGGAGAGAGAATTCTCAGATGTTGGGAACAAAGTGGGAACGAGGAAAAGAGTAAGAACCCCCAGTTTCATGAAGATTCATTCGTGCAATTCTTCAGAAAAGGCATTTCAGTTTATCTAACACTGTGTGCATAGGGAAAGCTAAATACATGGATATCGAAACTGTTAGTTATAAAAGAAGCGCAATGCATGGAGCAACCACCACATCTGCGGAGCAAAGTGGGAATGAGGAGTGGAGATTATAGGCAAAGTGTCATTGAAATCCACTCTTGAAACGTTATCAGAGAAGAAACTTCAATTTCAGGCCTTTCAACCTGCACGTTAGATTACTGCAAGAGCAATACATAAGGGGCTTATTTAGAAAACGTGGAGAGAGAATGCTCAGATGTTGAGAGCAAAGTGCGAATGAGGAAAAGAGTAAAAACTGCGATTTTCTTGAAGATTCAGTCATGCATTTGCTCCCACCAAAAGCATTTCAGTTTTCCTAACACTGCGTGCATAGGGAAAGCTCAATTCATGGGAATCGAAACTGTTAGTTATAACAGAATCGCCGTGCATGGTGCCACCACCACATCTGCGGAGCAAAGTACTATTGTGGAGCGGAGATGATAGGCAAATTGTCATTGAAATCCACTCGTGATATGTTCTTAGTAAAGCAACTTCAGTTACAGCGATTTTCAACCTGCACATTAGAGTACTGCAAGAGCATTACATGAGGGGCTTGTTTAGAAAACGTGGAGAGAGAATGCTCAGATGGTGAGAGCAAAGTGGGAATGAGGAAAAGAGTAAAAACTGCGAGTTTCATGAAGATTCAGTCGTGCATTTGCTCACAAACTGCATTTCAGTTTTCCTAACACTGCGTGCATAGGGAAAGCACAATTCATGGAAATCGAAACTGTTAGTTATAATAGAAGCGCCGTGCATGGTGAAACCACCACATCTGCGGAGCAAAGAAGGAGTGAGTATATGAGATGATAGGCAAAGTGTCATTGAAATCCATTCGTGAGAGATAATCAGAAAAGCAACTTCAATTTCAGGGTTTTTCAAACGGCACGTTACATTGCTGCAAGTGCAATAGATAAGTGGCATGTATAGAAAAGGCGGAGAGAGAATGCTCAGTTGTGGGGAGTAAAGTGGGAACGAGGAAAAGAGAAAAAACCGCGAGTTTCATGAAGATTAAGTCGTGCATTTGCTCAGAAATGGCATTTCAGTTTTCCTAACACTACGTGCATAGGGAAAGCTCAATTCATGGAAATTGAAACTGTTAGTTATAACAGAAGCGCCGTGCATGGTGCAACCACCGCATCTGCAGAGCAAATTGGGAATGAGGGGGTGAGATGACAGCCAAAGTGTCATTGAAATCCATTCTTGAGAATTACTCAGAAAAGCAACTTCAATTTCACTGCTTTTCAACCTGCACGTTAGTGTACTGCAAGAGCAATACATAAGGGGCTTGTACAGAAAACCCGGAGAAAGAATGCTCGGATGTTGGGAGCAAAGTGGGAACGAGGAAAAGAGAAAAAACCACGAGTTTCATGAAGATTCATTCGTTCATTTCTTCAGAAAACGCATTTCTGTTTTCCTACAACTGCTTGCATAGGGAAAGCTAAATTCATGGAAATCGAAACTGTTAGTTATAACAGAAGTGCCGTGCATGGTACAACCACCACATCTCGGAGCAAAGTGGAAATGAGGAGGGGAGATGATGGGCAAAGTGTCATAGAAATCCATTCGTGAAACGTTATCAGAGAAGCAACTTCAATTTCAGGCAATTTCAACGTGCACGTTAGAGTACTGCAATAGCAATACATAAGGAGCTTGTTTAGAAAATATGAAGAAAGAGTGCTCAGATGTTGGGAGTAAAGTGGGATCGAATAAAGAGTAAAAACCGCGAGTTTCATGAATATTCAGTCGTGCATTTCCTCTCAAAAATCATTTCAGTTTTCCTAACACTGCGCGCATTGGGAAAGCTCAATTCATGGAACTTGAAACTGTTAGTTATAACAGAAGCGCCGTGCATGGTGCAACCACCACATCTGCGGAGGAAAGTAGTATTGTGGAGCGGAGATGATAGGCAAATTGTCATTGAAATCCACTCGTGATACATTCTCAGAAAAGCAACTTCAATTTCAGGCCTTTTCAAACTGCACGTTAGAGTAATGCAAGAGCCTTACATAAGGGGCTTGTAATGAAAACGCGGAGAGAGACTGCTCAGATGTTGGGAACAAAGTGGGAACGAGGAAAAGAGTAAAAACCATCAGTTTCATGAAGATTCATTCGTGCAATTCTTCAGAAAATGCATTTTAGTTTTCCTAACACTGCGTGCATAGGGAAAGCCAAATTCATGGAAATCGAAATTGTTAGTTCTAACAGAAGCGCCGTGCATGGTGCAACCACCACATCGGTGGAGCAAAGTGGGAATGAGGAGCGGAGATAATAGGCAAAGTGTCATTGAAATCCACTCGTGAAACATTATCAGAGAAGAAACTTCAATTTCAGGACTTTTCAACCTGCACGTTAGATTACTGCAAGAGCAATACATAAGGGGCTTATTCAGAAAACGTGGAGAGAGAAGGCTCAGATGTTGAGAGCAAAGTGCAAATGAGGAAAAGAGTAAAAACTGCAATTTTCTTGAAGATTCAGTCGTGCATTTGCTCCCACAAAAAGCATTTCAGTTTTCCTAACACTGCGTGCATTGGGAAAGCTCAATTCATGGAAATCGAAACTGTTAGTTATAACAGAAGCGCCATGCATGATGCAACCATCAAATCTGCGGAGCAAAGTACTATTGTGGAGCGGAGATGATAGGCAAATTGTCATTGAAATCCTCTCATGAAACGTTCTCAGAAAAGCAACTTCAATTACAGGGATTTTCAACCTACACATTAGAGTACTGCAGGAGCAATACATTAGGGGCTTGTTCAGAAAACGTGGAGAGAGAATGCTCAGATGGTGAGAGCAAAGTGGGAATGAGGAAAAGAGGAAAAACTGCGAGTTTCATGAAGATTCAGTCGTGCATTTGCTCACAAACTGCATTTCAGGTTTCCTAACACTGCGTGCATAGGGAAAGCTCAATTCATGGAAATCGAAACTGTTAGTTATAACAGAAGCGCCGTGCATGGTGCAACCACAACATCTGCGGAGCAAAGAGGGAGTGAGTATATGAGATGATAGGCAAAGTGTCATTGAAATCCATTCCTGAGAGATACTGAGAAAAGCAACTTCAATTTCAGGGCTTTTCAACCTGCACGTTACATTACTGCAAGTGCAATAGATAAGTGGCATGTATAGAAAAGGCGGAGAGAGAATGCTCAGATGTGGGGAGCAAAGTGAGAACGAGGAATAGAGTAAAAACCGCGAGTTTCATGAAGATTCAGTCGTGCGTTTCTCACAAAAAGCATTTCAGTTTTCCTAAAACTGCGTGCATAGGGAAAGCTAAATTCATGGAAATCGAAACTGTTAGTTATAACAGAAGCGCCGTGCATGGTACAACCACCACATCTGCGGAGCAAAGTGGTAATGAGGAGGGGAGATGATGAGCAAAGTGTCACTGAAATCCATTCATGAAACGTTCTCATAGAGGCAACTTCAATTTCAGGCCATTTCAACCTGCACGTTAGAGTACTGCAACAGCAATATATAAGGGGCTTGTTTAGAAAATGTGAAGAATGAAAGCTCAAATGTTGGGAGCAAAGTGGGAACGAGGAAACGTGTAAAAACCGCGAGTTTCATGAATATTCACTCGTGCATTTCTTCAGAAAATGCATTTTTGTTTACCCAACACTGCTTGCATAGGGAAAGCTCAATTCATGGAAATCGAAACTGTTACTTATAAAAGAGGTACCGTGCATGGTGCCACCACCACATCTGCGGAGCAAAGTGGGAATGAGTAGGTGAGATGATAGGCAAAGAGTCATTGAAATCCATTCGTGAGAGTTACTCAGAAAAGCAACTTCAATTTCTGGCCTTTTCAACCTGCACGTTAGAGTAATGCAAGTGCAATACATAAGGGTCTTGTTTAGAATATGTGAGGAAAGAATGCTCAGGTGTTGGGAGCAAAGTGGGAACGAGGAAAAGAGTTAAAACTGCGAGTTACATGAAGATTCAGTCGTGCATTTGCTCACAAAAAGCATTTCACTTTTCCTAACACTGCGTTAATAGGGAAAGCACAATTCATGGAAATCGAAAGTGTTAGTTATAACAGAAGCGCCTTGCATGGTGCAACCACCACATCTGCGGAGCAAAGTGGTAATGAGGAGGGAAGATGATGGGCAAAGTGTCATTGAAATCCTTTCGTGAAACGTTCTCAGAGAAGCAACTTCAATTTCAGGCCTTTTCAACCTGCACGTTAGAGTACTGCAAGAGCAAACATAAGGGTCTTTTTTAGAAAATGTGAGGAAAGAATGCTCAGGTGTTGGGAGCAAAGTGGCAACGAGGAAAAGAGTAAAAACCGTGAAATTCATGATGATTCAGTCGTGCATTTCTTCAAAAAAGCATTTCAGTTTTCCTAGCACTGCGTGCATAGGGAAAGCTCAAATCATGGAAATCGAAACTGTTAGTTATAAAAGAAGCGCCATGCATGGTGCAACCACCACATCTGGGTAGCATGGTGGGAATGAGGAGCGGAGGTGATAGGCAAAGTGTCATTGAAATCCACTCGTAAAACGACCTCAGAAAAGCAACTTTAATTTCAGGGACTTTCAACCTGCACATTAGAGTACTGCAAGAGCAATACATAAGGGGCTTGTTTAGAAAACGTGGAGAGAGAATGCTCAGACGTGGGGAGCAAAGTGGGAACGAGGAAAATAGTAAAAACCACGAGTTTCATGAAGATTCAGTCGTGCATTTTCTCACAAAACGAATTTCTGTTTTCCGAACACTGCGTGCATAGGGAAAGCTCAATTCATGGAAATCGAAACTGTTAGTTATAACAGATGCGCCGTGCATGATGCAACCACCATATCTGCGGAGCAATGTGGGAATGAGGAGGTGAGATGTTAGGCAAGGTGTCATTGAAATCCATTACTGAGCGTTACAAAGAAAACAACTTCAATTTCTCGGCTTTTCAATCTGCACATTAGAGTACTGCAAGAGCAATACATAAGGGGCTTGTACAGAAAGCACGGAGAGAGAATGCTCAGATTTTTGTAACAAAGTGGGAACGAGGAAAAGAGTAAAATCCGTGAGTTTCATGAAGATTCAGTTGTGCATTTAGTCAGAAAAGGCATTTAAGTTTTCCTAACACTGCGTGCATAGGGAAAGTTCAATTCATGGAAATCGAAACTCTTAGTTATAAAAGAAGCACTGTCCATGGTGCAACCACCACATCCTCGGAGCAAATTGGGAATGAGGAGGTGAGATGACAGGCAAAGTGTCATTGAAATCCATTCAAGAGAGTTACTCAGAAAAGCAACTTCAATTTCTGGCCTTTTCAACCTGCACGTTAGAGTACTGCAAGAGCAATACATAAAGGGCTTGTATAGAAAACGCAGAGAGACAATGCTCAGATGTTGGGAGCAAAGTGGGAACGAGGAAAAGAGTAAAAACCGCGAAATTCATGAAGATTCAGTCCTTCATTTCTTCAGAAAACGCATTTCAGTGTTCCTAGAACTGCGTGCATAGGGAAAGCTCAATTCATGGAAATCGAAACTGTTAGTTATAACAGAAGTGCCGTGCATGGTGCAACCACCACATCTGCGGAGCATAGTGGGAATGACAAGGTGAGATGATAGGCAAGGTGTCATTGAAATCCATTCGTGAGAGTTACTCAGAAAACAAATTCAATTTCACGGATTTTCAACCTGCACGTTAGAGTACTGCAAGAGCAATATATAAGGGGTTTGTACAGAAAACGTGGAAAGAGAATGCTCAGATGTTGAGAGCAAAGTGGGAATGAGAAAAAGAGTAAAAACTGCGATTTTCATGAAGATTCAGTCGTGCTTTTGCTCACAAAATCATTTCAGTTTTCCTAACACTGAGTGCATAGGGAAAGCTCAATTCATAGAAATCGAAAATGTTACTTATAACAGAGCCACCGTGCATGATGCAACCACCACATCTGTGGAGCAAAGTGGGAATGAGTAGGTGAGATGATAGGCAAAGTGTCTTTGAAAACCAATCGTGAGAGTTACTTAGAAAAGCAACTTCAATTTCAGTGCTTTTCAACCTGCACGTTAGAGTACTGCAAGCGCAATACATAAGGGGCTTGTACAGAAAACGCGGAGAATGAATGCTCAGACGTGGGGAGCAAAGTGGGAACAAGGAAAATAGTAAAAACCGCGAGTTTCATGAAGATTCAGTCGTGCATTTTCTCACAAAACGAATTTCTGTTTTCCGAACACTGCGTGCATAGGGAAAGCTCAATTAATGGAAATCGAAACTGTTAGTTATAACAGAAGCACCGTGCACGGTACAACCACCACATATCCGGAGAAAAGTGGTAATGAGGACGGGAGATGATGGGCAAAGTGTCATTGAAATCGTTTCGTGAAACGTTCTCAGAGAAGCAACTTCAATTTCAGGCCTTTTCAACCTGCACCTTAGAGTACTGCAAGAGCAATAAATAAAGGGCTTGTACAGAAAACACGGCGAGAGAATGCTCTGATGTTGGGAGCAAAGTGGGAAAGAGGAAAAGAGTAAAAACTGCGAGTTTCATGAAGATTTAGTCGTGCATTTCCTCAGAAAATGCATTTCTGTTTTCTTAACACTGAGTGCATAGGGAAAGCTCAATTCATGAAAATCGAAAATGTTAGTCATAACAGAAGCGCCGTGTATGGTACAACAACCACATCTGCGGAGCAAAGTGGTATGAGGCGGGGAGATGATGGGCAAAGTGTCATTGAAATCCATTCGTGAAACATTCTCAAAGAAGCAACTTCAATTTCAGGCCTTTTCAACCTGCACGTTAGAGTACTGCAAGAGCAATACATAAGGGGCTTGTTGAGAAAATGTGAAGAAAGAATGCTCAGATGTTGGGAGCAAAGTGGGAACGAGGAAAAGAGTAAAAACCGTGAGTTTCATGAAGATTCAGTCGTGCATTTCTTGAGAAAACGCATTTCAGTTTTCCTAACACTGCGTGCATAGGGAAAGCTAAATTCATGGAAATCAAAATTGTTAGTTACAAAAGAAGCGCCGTGCATGGGGCAACCACCACATGTGCAGAGCAAAGTGGAATGAGGAGCGGAGGTGATAGGTAAAGTGTCATTGAAATCCACTCGTGAAACGTTCTCAGAATAGCAACTTCAATTTCAAGGATTTTCAAACTGCACATTAGATTACTGCAAGAGCAGAAATACATAAAGGGCTTGTTTAGAAAACGTGGAGGGAGAATGCTCAGATGTTGAGAGCAAAGTGGGAATGAGGAAAAGTGTAAAAACTGCGATTTTCATGAAGATTCAGTCGTGCATTTGCTCACTAAAAGCATTTCAGTTTATCCTAACACTGAGTTCATAGGGAAAGCTCAATTCATAGAATTCGAAACTGTTACTTATAACAGAGCCACCGTGTATGATGCAACCTCTGCGGATCAAAGTGGGAATGAGTAGGTGAGATTATAGGCAAAGTGTCATTGAAATCCAATCGTGAGAGTTACTTAGAAAAGCAAATTCAATTTCAGGGCATTTCAACCTGCAGGTTAGAGTACTGCAAGAGGAATATATAAGGGGCTTGTACAGAAAACTCGGAGAGAGAATGCTCAGATGTGGGGAGCAATGTGAGAATGAGAAAAACAGTAAAAACCGTGAGTTTCATGAAGATTCAGTCGTGAATTTGCTCACAAAAAGCATTTTAGTTTTCCTAACACTGCGTGCATAGGGAAAGCTCAATTCATGGAAATCGAAACTGTTAGTTATAACAGAAAAGCCGTGCATTTTGAAACCACCACATCTGCGGAGCAAAGTGGAAATGAGGAGGTGAGATGATAGGCAAAGTGTCATTGAAATCCATTCGTGAGAGTTACTCAGAAAAGCAACTTCATTTCAGGCCTTTTCAACATGCACGTTAGAGTATAGAAAGAGCAAAACATAAGGGGCTTGTCGAGAAAACGCGAAGAGACAATGCTCAGATCTTGGGAACTAAGTGGGAACGAGGAAAAGAGTAAACACCGAGAGATTCATGAAGATTCATTCGTGCATTCCTTCAGAAAACGCATTTCAGTTTTCCTAGCACTGCGTGCATAGGGAAAGCTCAATTAATGGAAATCGAAACAGTTAGTTATAACAGAAGCGCCATGCATGGTGCAACCGCCACATCTGCGTAGCAAAGTGGGAATGAGGAGGGAGTTGATAGGCAAAGTGTCATTGAAATCCACTCGTGAAAAGTTCTCAGAAAAGCAACTTCAATTACAGGGATTTTCAACCTGCAGGTTAGATTCCTGCAAGAGCAATACATAAGGGGCTTGTTTAGAAAACGTGGAGAGAGAATACTCAGATGTTGAGAGCAAAGTGGGAATGAGGAAAAGAGTAAAAACTGCGATTTTCATGAAGATTCAGTTGTGCATTTGCTCACAAAAAGCATTTCAGTTTTCCTAACACTGCGTGCATAGGGAAAGCTCAATTCATGGAAATCGAATCTATTAGTTATAAGAGAAGCGCCGTGCATGGTGCAACCACCACATCTGCGGAGCAATGTGGGAATGAGGAGGGGAGATGATAGGCAAAGTTTCATTGAAATCCATTCGTGAAACTTTATCAGAGAAGCAACTTAAATTTCAGGCCTTTTCAACCTGCACGTTAGTGTACTGCAAGAGCAATACATAAGGGGCTTGTATAGAAAACGCGGAGAGACACTGCTCAGCTGTTGGGAGCAAGGTGGGAATGAGGAAAAGAGTAAAAACCGCGAGTATCATGAAGATTCAGTCGTGAATTTGCTCACAAAAAGCATTTTAGTTTTCCTAACACTGCGTGCATAGGGAAAGCTCAATTCATGAAAATCGAAACTGTTAGTTATAACAGAAAAGCCGTGCATTTTGAAACCACCACATCTGCGGAGCAAAGTGGGAATGAGGAGGTGAGATGATAGGCAAAGTGTCATTGAAATCCATTCGTGAGTGTTACTCAGAAAAGCAACTTCAATTTCAGGCCTTTTCAACATGCACGTCAGAGTAGAGCAAGAGCAATAAATAATGGGCTTGTATAGAAAACGCGGAGAGACAATGCTCAGATGTTGGGAGCAAAGTGGGAACTAGGAAAAGAGTAAAAACAGCGAGTTTCATGAAGATTCACTTGTGCATTTCTTCAGAAAACACCTTTCAGTTTTCTTAACACTGCGTGCATAGGGAAAGCTAAATTCATGGAAATCGAAACTGTTAGTTATAAAAGAAGCGACGTGCATGATGCAAACACCACATCTGCGGATCAAAGTCGGAATGACGAGCGGAGGTGATGGGCAAAGTGTCATTGAAATCCAGTCGTGAAACGTTCTCAGAGAAGCAACTTCAATTTAAGGGATTTTCAACCTTCACATTACAGTACTGCAAGAGCAATACATAAGGGGCTTGTTTAGAAAACATGGAGAGAGAATGCTCAGATGTTGAGAGCAAGTGGAAATGAGGAAAAGAGTAAAAACTGCGAGTTTCATGAAGATTCACTCTTGCATTTGCTCACAAATAGCATTTCAGTTTTCCTAACATTGCGTGCATAGGGAAAGCACAATTCATGGAAATCGAAACTGTTTCTTATAACAGAAGCGCCGTGTATGGTGCAACCACCACATCTGCGTAGCAAAGTGGGAATGAGGAACGGAGGTGATAGGCAAAGTGTCATTGAAATATATTCCTGAGAGTTACTCAGAAAAGCAACTTCAATTTCAGGGATTTTCAACCTTCACATTACAGTACTGCAAGAGCAATACATAAGGGGCTTGTTTAGAAAATGTGAAGAAAGAATGCTCACGTGTTGGGAGCAAAGTGGGAATGAGGAAAAGAGTAAAAAGCGCGAGTTTCATGATGATTCAGTCGTGCATTTCTTCAGAAAACTCATTTCAGTTTTCCTAAAACTGCGTGCATAGGATAAGCTAAATTCATGGAAATCGAATATGTTAGTTATAAAAGATGCGTCGTGCATGGTGCAACCACCACATCTGCGGAGCAAAGTGGGAATGAGGAAGTGAGATGATAGGCAAAGTGTCATTGAAATCCATTCGTGAGAGTTACTCAGAAAAGCAAATTCAATTTCTGGCCTTTTCAACCTGCACGTTAGTGTACTGCAAGAGCAATACATAAGGGGCTTGTATAGAAAACGCCGAGAGACAATGCTCAGATTTTGGGAGCAAAGTGGGAATGAGGAAAAGAGTAAAAACCGCGAGATTCATGAAGATTCAGTCGTGCATTTCTTCAGAAAACGCATTTCAGTTTTCCTAACACGGCGTGCATAGGGAAAGCTAAATTCATGGAAATCGAAACTGTTAGTTATAAAAGAAGCGCCGTGCATGGTGCAACCACCATATCTGCGGAGCAAAGTGGGAATGAGGAGCGGAGGTGACAGGCAAAGTGTCACTGAAATCCAATCGTGAGAATTACTTAGGAAAGCAACTTCAATTTCAGGTCTTTTCAACCTGCACGTTAGACTACTGCAAGAGCAATATATAAGGGGCTTGTAATGAAAACGCAGAGAGACAATGCTCAGATGTTGGGAGCAAAGTGGGAACGAGGAAAAGAGTAAAAACCGCGAGTTTCATGAAGATTCATTCGTGCATTTCTTCAGAAAACACATTTCTGTTTTCCTAACTCTGCTTGCATAGGGAAAGCACAATTCATGGAAATCGAAACTGTTAGTTATAACAGAAGAGCCGTGCATGGTTCAACCACCACATCTGCAGAGCAAATTGGCAATAAGGGGGGGAGTTGGTGGGCAAAGTGTCATTGAAATCCATTCGTGAAACGTTATCAGAGAAGCAACTTCAATTTCAGGCCTTTTCATTCTCCACCTTAGAGTACTGCAAGAGCAATACATAAGGGGCTTGTATAGAAAACGCGGAGAGAGAATCCTCAGATGTGGGGAGCAAAGTGGGAACGAGGAAAAGAGTAAAAACCGCGAGTTTCATGAAGATCCAGTCGTGCATTTGCTCAGAAAAGGCATTTCAGTTTTTCTAACACTCCGTGCATAGGGAAAGCGCAATTCATGGAAATCGAAACTGTTAGTTATAAGAGAAACGCCGTGCATATTTCAACCACAATATCTGCGGAGCTAAGTGGGAATGAGGAGGTGAGATGATAGGCAAAGTGTCATTGAAATCCATTCGTGAGAGTTACTCAGAAAAGCAACTTCAATTTTAAGGCATTTTCAACATGCACGTTAGAGTATAGAAAGAGCAAAACATAAGGGGCTTGTTGAGAAAATGCGAAGAGACAATGCTCAGATCTTGGGAACTAAGTGGGAACGAGGAAAAGAGTAAAAACCGAGAGATTCATGAAGATTCATTCATGCATTCCTTCAGAAAACGCATTTCAGTTTTCCTAGCACTGCGTGCATAGGGAAAGCTCAATTAATGGAAATCGAAACAGTTAGTTATAACAGAAGCGCCGTGCATGGTGCAACCGCCACATCTGCGTAGCAAAGTGGGAATGAGGAGCGGAGTTGATAGGCAAAGTGTCATTGAAATCCACTCGTGAAAAGTTCTCAGAAAAGCAACTTCAATTACAGGGATTTTCAACCTGCACGGTAGATTCCTGCAAGAGCAATACATAAGGGGCTTGTTTAGAAAACGTGGAGAGAGAATACTCAGATGTTGAGAGCAAAGTGGGAATGAGGAAAAGAGTAAAAACTGCGATTTTCATGAAGATTCAGTTGTGCATTTGCTCACAAAAAGCATTTCAGTTTTTCTAACACTGCGTGCATAGGGAAAGCTCAATTCATGGAAATCGAATCTATTAGTTATAAGAGAAGCGCCGTGCATGGTGCAACCACCACATCTGCGGAGCAATGTGGGAATGAGGAGGGGAGATGATAGGCAAAGTGTCATTGAAATCCATTCGTGAAACTTTATCAGAGAAACAACTTAAATTTCAGGCCTTTTCAACCTGCACGTTAGTGTACTGCAAGAGCAATACATAAAGGCCTGTATAGAAAACGCGGAGAGACACTGCTCAGCTGTTGGGAGCAAGGTGGGAATGAGGAAAAGAGTAAAAACCGCTAGTATCATGAAGATTCAGTCGTGCATTTCTTCAGAAAACGCATTTCTGTTTTCCTAACACTGCGTGCATAGGGAAAGCACAATTCATGGAAATTGAATCTGTTAGCTAAACAGAAGCACCGTGTATCGTGCAACCACCACATCTGCGGAGGAAATTGGGAATAAGGAGGGGAGATGATGGGCAAAGAGTCATTGAAATCCATTTGTGAAACTTTATCAGAGAAGCAACTTCAATTTGAGGCCTCTTCAAACTGCACGTTAGAGTACTGCAAGAGCAATACATAAGGGGCTTGTTTAGAAAATGTGATGAAAGAATGCTCAGATGTTGGCAGCAAAGTGGGAACGAGGAAAAGAGTAAAAACCACGAGTTTTATGAAGATTCAGTCGTGCATTTTTTCAGAAAAGGCATTTCAGTTTTCAAACACTGCGTGCATAGGGCAAGCTCAATTCATGGAAATCGAAACTGTTAGTTATAACAGCAGCACTGTGCATGGTGCAACCACCACATCTGCGGAGCAAAGTAGGAGTGAAGAGGGGAGATGATGGGCAAAGTGTCATTGAAATCCATTCGTGAAACGTTCTCAGAGAAGCAACTTCAATTTCAGGCCTTTTCAACCTGCATGTTAGAGTACTGCAAGAGCAATACATAAGGGGCTTGTTTAGAACATGTGATGAAAGAATGCTCAGATGGTCGGAGTAAAGTGGTAACGAGGAAAAGAGTAAAAACCGCCAGTTTCATGATGATTCAGTCGTGCATTTGCTCAAAAATGTCATTTCAGTTTTCCTAACACTGCGAACATAGGGAAAGCTAAATTCATGGAAATCGAAAATGATAGTTATAACAGGAGCGCCGTGTATACTGTAACCACCACATCTGCGAAGCAATGTGGGAGTGAGTAGATGAGATGATAGGCAAAGTGTCACTGAAATCCATTCGTGAGAGTTACTCAGAAAAGCAACTTCAATTCAGGGATTTTCAACCTGCACGTTAGAGTACTGCAAGAGCAATACATAAGTGGCTTGTTTAGAAAACGCAGAGAGAGAATGCTCAGACGTGGGGAGCAAAGTGGGAATGAGGAAATTAGTAAAAACTGCGAGTTTCATGAAGATTCAGTCGTGCAGTTGCTCACAAAAAGCATTTCAGTTTTCCTAACACTGCATGCATAGGGAAAGCTCAATTCATGGAAATCGAAACTGTTAGTTATAACAGAAGCGCCGTGCATGGTGCAACCACCACATCTGTGGAGCAAAGTGGGAATAAGGAGGGGAGATGATGGGCAAAGTGTCATTGAAATCCATTCGTGAGAGTTACGCAGAAAAGCAAATACAATTTCAGGCCTCTTCAACCTGCCCGTTAGAGTACAGCAAGAAAAATACATAAGGGTCTTGTATAGAAAACGAGGAGAGACAATGCTAAGATATTGGGAGCAATGTGGGAACGAGGAAAAGAATAAAAACCGGGAGATTCATGAAGATTCAGTCGTGCATTTCTTCAGAAAACTCATTTCGTTTTCCTAACACTGCGTGCCTATGGAAAGCTCAATTCATGGAAATCGAAACTGTTAGTTATAACAGAGACGTCGTGCATGGTGCAACCACCACATCTGCGTAGCAAAGTGGGAATGAGGAGCGGAGGTGATAGTCAAAGTGTCATTGAAATCCATTCCTGAGAGTTACTCAGAAAAGCAACTTCAATTTCAGGCCTCTTCAACCTGCACGTTAGAGTACTGCAAGATAAATTCATAAGTGGCTTGTATAGAAAACGCGGAGAGACAATGCTCAGATGTAGGGAGCAAAGTGGGAACTAGGAAAAGAGTAAAAACAGCGAGTTTCATGAAGATTCACTTGTGCATTTCTTCAGAAAACACCTTTCAGTTTTCTTAACACTGCGTGCATAGGGAAAGCTAAATTCATGGAAATCGAAACTGTTAGTTATAAAAGAAGCGACGTGCATGATGCAAACACCACATCTGCGGATCAAAGTCGGAATGACGAGCGGAGGTGATGGGCAAAGTGTCATTGAAATCCAGTCGTGAAACGTTCTCAGAGAAGCAACTTCAATTTAAGGGATTTTCAACCTTCACATTACAGTACTGCAAGAGCAATACATAAGGGGCTTGTTTAGAAAACATGGAGAGAGAATGCTCAGATGTTGAGAGCAAGTGGAAATGAGGAAAAGAGTAAAAACTGCGAGTTTCATGAAGATTCACTCTTGCATTTGCTCACAAATAGCATTTCAGTTTTCCTAACATTGCGTGCATAGGGAAAGCACAATTCATGGAAATCGAAACTGTTTCTTATAACAGAAGCGCCGTGTATGGTGCAACCACCACATCTGCGTAGCAAAGTGGGAATGAGGAACGGAGGTGATAGGCAAAGTGTCATTGAAATATATTCCTGAGAGTTACTCAGAAAAGCAACTTCAATTTCAGGGATTTTCAACCTTCACATTACAGTACTGCAAGAGCAATACATAAGGGGCTTGTTTAGAAAATGTGAAGAAAGAATGCTCACGTGTTGGGAGCAAAGTGGGAATGAGGAAAAGAGTAAAAAGCGCGAGTTTCATGATGATTCAGTCGTGCATTTCTTCAGAAAACTCATTTCAGTTTTCCTAAAACTGCGTGCATAGGATAAGCTAAATTCATGGAAATCGAATATGTTAGTTATAAAAGATGCGTCGTGCATGGTGCAACCACCACATCTGCGGAGCAAAGTGGGAATGAGGAAGTGAGATGATAGGCAAAGTGTCATTGAAATCCATTCGTGAGAGTTACTCAGAAAAGCAAATTCAATTTCTGGCCTTTTCAACCTGCACGTTAGTGTACTGCAAGAGCAATACATAAGGGGCTTGTATAGAAAACGCCGAGAGACAATGCTCAGATTTTGGGAGCAAAGTGGGAATGAGGAAAAGAGTAAAAACCGCGAGATTCATGAAGATTCAGTCGTGCATTTCTTCAGAAAACGCATTTCAGTTTTCCTAACACGGCGTGCATAGGGAAAGCTAAATTCATGGAAATCGAAACTGTTAGTTATAAAAGAAGCGCCGTGCATGGTGCAACCACCATATCTGCGGAGCAAAGTGGGAATGAGGAGCGGAGGTGACAGGCAAAGTGTCACTGAAATCCAATCGTGAGAATTACTTAGGAAAGCAACTTCAATTTCAGGTCTTTTCAACCTGCACGTTAGACTACTGCAAGAGCAATATATAAGGGGCTTGTAATGAAAACGCAGAGAGACAATGCTCAGATGTTGGGAGCAAAGTGGGAACGAGGAAAAGAGTAAAAACCGCGAGTTTCATGAAGATTCATTCGTGCATTTCTTCAGAAAACACATTTCTGTTTTCCTAACTCTGCTTGCATAGGGAAAGCACAATTCATGGAAATTGAAACTGTTAGTTATAACAGAAGAGCCGTGCATGGTTCAACCACCACATCTGCAGAGCAAATTGGCAATAAGGGGGGGAGTTGGTGGGCAAAGTGTCATTGAAATCCATTCGTGAAACGTTATCAGAGAAGCAACTTCAATTTCAGGCCTTTTCATTCTCCACCTTAGAGTACTGCAAGAGCAATACATAAGGGGCTTGTATAGAAAACGCGGTTAGAGAATCCTCAGATGTGGGGAGCAAAGTGGGAACGAGGAAAAGAGTAAAAACCGCGAGTTTCATGAAGATCCAGTCGTGCATTTGCTCAGAAAAGGCATTTCAGTTTTTCTAACACTCCGTGCATAGGGAAAGCGCAATTCATGGAAATCGAAACTGTTAGTTATAAGAGAAACGCCGTGCATATTTCAACCACAATATCTGCGGAGCTAAGTGGGAATGAGGAGGTGAGATGATAGGCAAAGTGTCATTGAAATCCATTCGTGAGAGTTACTCAGAAAAGCAACTTCAATTTTAAGGCATTTTCAACATGCACGTTAGAGTATAGAAAGAGCAAAACATAAGGGGCTTGTTGAGAAAATGCGAAGAGACAATGCTCAGATCTTGGGAACTAAGTGGGAACGAGGAAAAGAGTAAAAACCGAGAGATTCATGAAGATTCATTCATGCATTCCTTCAGAAAACGCATTTCAGTTTTCCTAGCACTGCGTGCATAGGGAAAGCTCAATTAATGGAAATCGAAACAGTTAGTTATAACAGAAGCGCCGTGCATGGTGCAACCGCCACATCTGCGTAGCAAAGTGGGAATGAGGAGCGGAGTTGATAGGCAAAGTGTCATTGAAATCCACTCGTGAAAAGTTCTCAGAAAAGCAACTTCAATTACAGGGATTTTCAACCTGCACGGTAGATTCCTGCAAGAGCAATACATAAGGGGCTTGTTTAGAAAACGTGGAGAGAGAATACTCAGATGTTGAGAGCAAAGTGGGAATGAGGAAAAGAGTAAAAACTGCGATTTTCATGAAGATTCAGTTGTGCATTTGCTCACAAAAAGCATTTCAGTTTTTCTAACACTGCGTGCATAGGGAAAGCTCAATTCATGGAAATCGAATCTATTAGTTATAAGAGAAGCGCCGTGCATGGTGCAACCACCACATCTGCGGAGCAATGTGGGAATGAGGAGGGGAGATGATAGGCAAAGTGTCATTGAAATCCATTCGTGAAACTTTATCAGAGAAACAACTTAAATTTCAGGCCTTTTCAACCTGCACGTTAGTGTACTGCAAGAGCAATACATAAAGGCCTGTATAGAAAACGCGGAGAGACACTGCTCAGCTGTTGGGAGCAAGGTGGGAATGAGGAAAAGAGTAAAAACCGCTAGTATCATGAAGATTCAGTCGTGCATTTCTTCAGAAAACGCATTTCTGTTTTCCTAACACTGCGTGCATAGGGAAAGCACAATTCATGGAAATTGAATCTGTTAGCTAAACAGAAGCACCGTGTATCGTGCAACCACCACATCTGCGGAGGAAATTGGGAATAAGGAGGGGAGATGATGGGCAAAGAGTTATTGAAATCCATTTGTGAAACTTTATCAGAGAAGCAACTTCAATTTGAGGCCTCTTCAAACTGCACGTTAGAGTACTGCAAGAGCAATACATAAGGGGCTTGTTTAGAAAATGTGATGAAAGAATGCTCAGATGTTGGCAGCAAAGTGGGAACGAGGAAAAGAGTAAAAACCACGAGTTTTATGAAGATTCAGTCGTGCATTTTTTCAGAAAAGGCATTTCAGTTTTCAAACACTGCGTGCATAGGGCAAGCTCAATTCATGGAAATCGAAACTGTTAGTTATAACAGCAGCACTGTGCATGGTGCAACCACCACATCTGCGGAGCAAAGTAGGAGTGAAGAGGGGAGATGATGGGCAAAGTGTCATTGAAATCCATTCGTGAAACGTTCTCAGAGAAGCAACTTCAATTTCAGGCCTTTTCAACCTGCATGTTAGAGTACTGCAAGAGCAATACATAAGGGGCTTGTTTAGAACATGTGATGAAAGAATGCTCAGATGGTCGGAGTAAAGTGGTAACGAGGAAAAGAGTAAAAACCGCCAGTTTCATGATGATTCAGTCGTGCATTTGCTCAAAAATGTCATTTCAGTTTTCCTAACACTGCGAACATAGGGAAAGCTAAATTCATGGAAATCGAAAATGATAGTTATAACAGGAGCGCCGTGTATACTGTAACCACCACATCTGCGAAGCAATGTGGGAGTGAGTAGATGAGATGATAGGCAAAGTGTCACTGAAATCCATTCGTGAGAGTTACTCAGAAAAGCAACTTCAATTCAGGGATTTTCAACCTGCACGTTAGAGTACTGCAAGAGCAATACATAAGTGGCTTGTTTAGAAAACGCAGAGAGAGAATGCTCAGACGTGGGGAGCAAAGTGGGAATGAGGAAATTAGTAAAAACTGCGAGTTTCATGAAGATTCAGTCGTGCAGTTGCTCACAAAAAGCATTTCAGTTTTCCTAACACTGCGTGCATAGGGAAAGCTCAATTCATGGAAATCGAAACTGTTAGTTATAACAGAAGCGCCGTGCATGGTGCAACCACCACATCTGTGGAGCAAAGTGGGAATAAGGAGGGGAGATGATGGGCAAAGTGTCATTGAAATCCATTCGTGAGAGTTACGCAGAAAAGCAAATACAATTTCAGGCCTCTTCAACCTGCCCGTTAGAGTACAGCAAGAAAAATACATAAGGGTCTTGTATAGAAAACGAGGAGAGACAATGCTAAGATATTGGGAGCAATGTGGGAACGAGGAAAAGAATAAAAACCGGGAGATTCATGAAGATTCAGTCGTGCATTTCTTCAGAAAACTCATTTCGTTTTCCTAACACTGCGTGCCTATGGAAAGCTCAATTCATGGAAATCGAAACTGTTAGTTATAACAGAGACGTCGTGCATGGTGCAACCACCACATCTGCGTAGCAAAGTGGGAATGAGGAGCGGAGGTGATAGTCAAAGTGTCATTGAAATCCATTCCTGAGAGTTACTCAGAAAAGCAACTTCAATTTCAGGCCTCTTCAACCTGCACGTTAGAGTACTGCAAGATAAATTCATAAGTGGCTTGTATAGAAAACGCGGAGAGACAATGCTCAGATGTAGGGAGCAAAGTGGGAACGAGGAAAAGAGTAAAAACCGCTAGTTTCATGATGATTCAGTCGTGCATTTGTTCAGAAAAGTCATTTCAGTTTTCCTAACACTGCGTGCATAGGGAAAGCTCAATTCATGGAAATCGAAACTGTTAGTTATAACACAAGCGCCGTGCATGGTGAAACCACCACATCTGCAGAGCAAGGTGGGAATGAGGAGGTGAGATGATAGGCAAAGTATAATTGAAATCCATTCGTGAGAGTTAATCAGAAAAGCAACTTGAATTTCATGGCTTTTCAACCTGCACGTTAGTGTACTTCAAGAGCAATACATAAGGGGCTTTTACAGAAAACGCAGAGAGAGAATGCTCAGGTGTTGGGATCAAAGTGGGAACAAGGAAAAGAGTAAAAACTGCGAGTTTCATGAGGATTCAGTCGTTCATTTGCTCACAAAAGGCATTTCAGTTTTCCTAACACTGCGTGCATAGGGAAAGCTCAATTCATGGAAATCGAATCTGTTAGTTATAAAAGAAGCGCCGTGCATGGTGCAACCACCACATCTGCGAAGCAAAGTGGGAATGAGGAGCGGAGGTGATAGGCAAAGTGTCATTGAAATCCAGTCGTGAAACGTTCTCAGAAAACCAACTTCAATTTCAGGGCTTTTCAACCTGCACGTTAGATTACTGCAAGAGCAATACATAAGGGCTTGTTTAGAAAATGTGCAGAGAGAATGCTCAGAAGTTGAGAGCAATGTGGGAATGAGGAAAAGTTAAAAAACTGTGATATTCATGAAGATTCAGTCGTGCATTTGCTCACAAAAACCATTTCAGTTTTCCTAACACTGCGTGCATGGGGAAAGCTCAATTCATGGAAATCGAATCTGTTACTTATAACAGAGGCACCGTGCATGGTGCAACCACCACATCTGCGGAGCACAGTGGGAATGAGCACGTGAGATGATAGGCAAAGTGTCATTGAAATCCAATCATGAGAGTTACTCAGAAAAGCAACTTCAATTTCAGGCCTTTTCAACCTGCACGTTAGAGTACTGCAAGAGCAATACATAAGTGGCTTGTATAGAAAACGCAGAGAGACAATGCTCAAATGTTGGGAGCTAAGTGGGAACGAGGAAAAGAGTAATAACCGCGAGTTTCATGAAGATTCAGTCGTGCATTTCTTCAGAAACGCATTTCTGTTTTTCTAACACTGCGTGCATAGGGAAAGCTCAATTCATGGAAATCGAAACTGTTAGTTATAAGAGAAACGCCGTGCATATTTCAACCACAATATCTGCGGAGCAAAGTGGGAATGAGGAGGTGAGATGATAGGCAAAGTGTCATTGAAATCCATTCGTGAGAGTTACTCAGAAAAGCAACTTCA
The DNA here is from genome assembly GCA_020740815.1 of Sciurus niger. NCBI lineage: Eukaryota > Metazoa > Chordata > Mammalia > Rodentia > Sciuridae > Sciurus > Sciurus niger. The sequence continues at coordinate 35,902 of JAHUXG010006041.1, read as the reverse complement.
ATTTCAGCCTTTTCAACATGCACGTTAGAGTATAGAAAGAGCAAAACATAAGGGGGCTTGTCGAGAAAACGCGAAGAGACAATGCTCACTTCTTGGGAACTAAGTGGGAATGAGGAAAAGAGTAAAAACCGAGAGATTCATGAAGATTCATTCGTGCATTCCTTCAGAAAACGCATTTCAGTTTTCCTAGCACTGCGTGCATAGGGAAAGCTCAATTAATGGAAATCGAAACAGTTAGTTATAACAGAAGCGCCGTGCATGGTGCAACCGCCACATCTGCGTAGCAAAGTGGGAATGAGGAGCGGAGTTGACAGGCAAAGTGTCATTGAAATCCACTCGTGAAAAGTTCTCAGAAAAGCAACTTCAATTACAGGGATTTTCAACCTGCACGGTAGATTCCTGCAAGAGCAATACATAAGGGGCTTGTTTAGAAAACGTGGAGAGAGAATACTCAGATGTTGAGAGCAATGTGGGAATGAGGAAAAGAGTAAAAACTGCGATTTTCATGAAGATTCAGTCGTGCATTTGCTCACAAAAAGCATTTCAGTTTTCCTAACACTGCGTGCATAGGGAAAGCTCAATTCATGGAAATCGAATCTATTAGTTATAAGAGAAGCGCCGTGCATGGTGCAACCACCACATCTGCGGAGCAATGTGGGAATGAGGAGGGGAGATGATAGGCAAAGTGTCATTGAAATCCATTCGTGAAACTTTATCAGAGAAGCAACTTAAATTTCAGGCCTTTTCAACCTGCACGTTACTGTACTGCAAGAGCAATACATAAGGGGCTTGTATAGAAAACGCGGAGAGACTCTGCTCAGCTGTTGGGAGCAAGGTGGGAATGAGGAAAAGAGTAAAAACCGCGAGTATCATGAAGATTCAGTCGTGCATTTCTTCAGAAAACGCATTTCTGTTTTCCTAACACTGCGTGCATAGGGAATGCACAATTCATGGAAATCGAAACTGTTAGTTATAACACCAGCACCGTGCATGGTGCAACCACCACATCTGCGGAGCAAAGTTGGAGTGAGGAGGGGAGATGATGGGCAAAGTGTCATTGAAATCCATTCGTGAAACGTTCTCAGAGAAGCAACTTCAATTTCAGGCCTTTTCAACCTGCATGTTAGAGTACTGCAAGAGAAATACATAAGGGGCTTGTTTAGAACATGTGAAGAAAGAATGCTCAGATGTTCGGAGTAAAGTGGTAACGAGGAAAAGAGTAAAAACCGCCAGTTTCATGAAGATTAAGTCGTGCATTTGCTCAAAAATGTCATTTCAGTTTTCCTAACACTGCGAACATAGGGAAAGCTAAATTCATGGAAATCGAAAATGATAGTTATAACAGAAGCGCCGTGTATACTGTAACCACCACATCTGCGAAGCAAAGTGGGAGTGAGTAGATGAGATGATAGGCAAAGTGTCACTGAAATCCATTCGTGAGAGTTACTCAGAAAAGCAACTTCAATTCAGGGATTTTCAACTTGCACGTTAGAGTACTGCAAGAGCAATACATAAGTGGCTTGTTTAGAAAACGCAGAGAGAGAATGCTCAGACGTGGGGAGCAAAGTGGCAATGAGGAAATTAGTAAAAACTGCGAGTTTCATGAAGATTCAGTAGTGCAGTTGCTCACAAAAAGCATTTCAGTTTTCCTAACACTGAGTGCATAGGGAAAGCTCAATTCATGGAAATCGAAACTGTTAGTTATAGCAGAAGCACCGTGCATGGTGCAACCACCACATCTGTGGAGCAAAGTGGGAATAAGGAGGGGAGATGATGGGCAAAGTGTCATTGAAATCCATTCGTGAGAGTTACGCAGAAAAGCAACTACAATTTCAGGCCTCTTCAACCTGCCCGTTAGAGTACAGCAAGAACAATACATAAGGGTCTTGTATAGAAAACGCGGAGAGACAATGCTCAGATATTGGGAGCAATGTGAGAACGAGGAAAAGAATAAAAACCGGGAGATTCATGAAGATTCAGTTGTGCATTTCTTCAGAAAACGCATTGGGTTTTCCTAACACTGCGTGCATATGGAAAGCTCAATTCATGGAAATCGAAACTGTTAGTTATAACAGAGGCGCCGTGCATGGTGCAACCACCACATCTGCGTAGCAAAGTGGGAATGAGGAGCGGAGGTGATAGTCAAAGTGTCATTGAAATCCATTCCTGAGAGTTACTCAGAAAAGCAACTTCAATTTCAGGCCTTTTCAACCTGCACGTTAGAGTACTGCAAGATCAATTCATAAGTGGATTGTATAGAAAACGCGGAGAGACAATGCTCAGATGTAGGGAGCAAAGTGGGAACGAGGAAAAGAGTAAAAACCGCGAGTTTCATGATGATTCAGTCGTGCATTTGTTCAGAAAAGGCATTTCAGTTTTCCTAACACTGCGTGCATAGGGAAAGCTCAATTCATGGAAATCGAAACTGTTAGTTATAACACAAGCGCCGTGCATGGTGCAACCACCACATCTGCAGAGCAAAGTGGGAATGAGGAAGTGAGATGATAGGCAAAGTATCATTGAAATCCATTCGTGAGAGTTAATCAGAAAAGCAACTTGAATTTCATGGCTTTTCAACCTGCACGTTAGTGTACTTCAAGAGCAATACATAAGGGGCTTTTACAGAAAACGCAGAGAGAATGCTCAGGTGTTGGGATCAAAGTGGGAACAAGGAAAAGAGTAAAAACTGCGAGTTTCATGAGGATTCAGTCGTTCATTTGCTCACAAAAGGCATTTCAGTTTTCCTAACACTGCGTGCATAGGGAAAGCTCAATTCATGGAAATCGAATCTGTTAGTTATAAAAGAAGCGCCGTGCATGGTGCAACCACCACATCTGCGGAGCAAAGTGGGAATGAGGAGCAGAGGTGATAGGCAAAGTGTCATTTAAATCCAGTCGTGAAACGTTCTCAGAAAACCAACTTCAATTTCAGGGCTTTTCAACCTGCACGTTAGATTACTGCAAGAGCAATACATAAGGGGCTTGTTTAGAAAACGTGCAGAGAGAATGCTCAGATGTTGAGAGCAATGTGGGAATGAGGAAAAGTTAAAAAACTGTGATATTCATGAATATTCAGTCGTGCATTTGCTCACAAAAACCATTTCAGTTTTCCTAACACTGCGTGCATGGAGAAAGCTCAATTCATGGAAATCGAATCTGTTACTTATAACAGAGGCACCGTGCATGGTACAACCACCACATCTGCGGAGCATAGTGGGAATGAGCACGTGAGATGATAGGCAAAGTGTCATTGAAATCCAATCATGAGAGTTACTCAGAAAAGCTACTTCAATTTCAGGCCTTTTCAACCTGCACGTTAGCGTACTGCAAGAGCAATACATAAGGGGCTTGTATAGAAAACGCAGAGAGACAATGCTCAAATGTTGGGAGCTAAGTGGGAACGAGGAAAAGAGTAATAACCACGAGTTTCATGAAGATTCAGTCGTGCATTTCTTCAGAAACGCATTTCTGTTTTACTAACACTGCGTGCATAGGGAAAGCACAATTCATGGAAATCGATACTGTTAGTTATACAGAAGCGCCGTGCATCGTACAACAACCATATCTGCGGAGCAAAGTGGGAATGAGGAGGGGAGATGATGGGCAAGGTGTCATTGATATCCATTCCTGAGAGTACTCAGAAAAGCAACTTCAATTTCAGGCCTTTTCAACCTGCACGTTAGAGTACTGCAAGAGAAATACATAAGGGGCTTCTTTAGAAAACGTGGAGAGAGAATGATCAGATGTTGAGAGCAAAGAGGGAATGAGGAAAAGAGTAAAAACCGTGAGTTGCAGGAAGATTCAGTCGTGCATTTGTTCAGAAAAGGCATTTCAGTTTTCCTAACACTGCGTGCATAGGGAAAGCTAAATTCATGGAAATCGAAACTGTTAGTTATAACAGAAGCGCCGTGCATGGCGCAACCACCAAATCTGCAGAGCAAAGTGGGAATGAGGAGGTGAGATGATAGGCAAAGTATCATTGAAATCCATACGTGAGAGTTAATCAGAAAAGCAACTTGAATTTCATGGCTTTTGAACCTGCACGTTAGAGTACTGCAAGAGCAATACATAAGGGGCTTTTACAGAAAACACGGAGAGAGAATGCTCAGGTGTTGAGATCCAAATGGGAACGAGGAAAAGAGTAAAAACTGTGAGTTTAATGAAGATTCAGTTGTTCATTTGCTCACAACAGGCATTTCAGCTTTCTTAACTCTGCGTACACAGGGAAAGCTCAATTCATGGAAATCGAAACTGTTAAAATGACAGAAGCACCGTGAATGGTGCAACCACCACATCTGCGGAGCAAAGTGGGAATGAGCAGTTGAGATGATAGGCAAAGTGTCATTGAAATCCAATCGTGAGAGTTACTTAGAAAAGCAAATTCAATTTCAGGGCTTTTCAACCTGCACGTTAGAGTACTGCAAGAGCAATACATAAAGGGCTTGTAAAGAAAACGCGGAGAGAGAATGCTCAGATGTTGGGAGCAAAGTGGGAACAAGGAAAAGAGTAAACCGCGAGTTTCATGAAGATTCAGTCGTGCATTGCTTCAGAAAACGCATTTCAGTTTTCCTAGCACTGTGTGCATAGGGAAAGCTAAATTCATGGAAATCGAAACTGTTAGTTATAACAGAAGCGCCGTGTATGGTGCAATCACCAAATCTGAGAAGAAAAGTGGGAGTGAGTAGATGAGATGATAGGCAAAGTGTCCTTGAAATCCATTCCTGAGAGTTACTCAGAAAAGCAACTTCAATTTCAGTGCTTTTCAACCTGCATGTTAGAGTACTGCAAGAGCAATACATAATGGGCTTGTATAGAAAACGCGGAGAGAGATGCTCAGATTTGGGGAGCAAATTGGAAACGAGGAAAATAGTAAAAACCCCGTGTTTCATGAAGATTCAGTCATCGTTTGCTCAGAAAAGGCATTTCAGTTTTCTATCACTGCGTACATAGGGAAAGCTCAATTCATTGAAATCGAAACTGTTACTTATAACAGAAGCGCCGTGTATGGTGCAACCACCACATCTGCGGAGCAAAGTGGGAATGTGGAGGTGAGATGATAGGCAAAGTGTCATTGAAATCAATTCGTGAGAGTTACTCAGAAAAGCAACTTCAATTTCACGACTTTTCAACCTGCACGTTAAAGTACTGCAAGAAAAATACATAAAGTTCTTGCACAGAGAACGCGGAGAGAGAATGCTCAGATGTTGGGAGTAGAGTGGGAATGAGTAAAGGAGTGAAAACTGCGAGTTTCATGAAGATTCAGTCGTGCATTTCTTCAGAAAACGCATTTCAGTTTTCCTAATTCTGCGTGCATAGGGAAAGCTCAATTCATAGAAATCGAAACTGTTAGTTATAGCAGAAGCACCGTGCATGGTGCAACCACCACATCTGCTTAGCCAAGTAGTAATAAGCAGGGGAGATGATGGGCAAAGGGTCATTGAAATCCATTCGTGAAACCTCCTCAGAGAAGGAACTTCATTTTCAGGCCTTTTCAATCTGCATGTTAGAGTACTGCAAGAGCAATACATAAGGGGCTTGTTAAGAAAATATGAAGAAAGAATGCTCAGATGTTGGGAGCAAACTGGGAAGGAGGAAAAGAGTAAAAACCACGAGTTTCATGAAGATTCAGTCGTGCATTTCTTCAGAAAACGCATTTCAGTTTTCCTAACAATGCGTGCATAGGGAAAGCTAAATTCATGGAAATCAAAACGTTTTGTTATAAAAGAAGCGCTGTGCATGGTGCAACCAAGAGATCTGCGGAGCCATGTGAGAATGAGGAGGGGAGATGAAAGGCAAAGTGTCATTGAAATCCATTCGTGTGATTTACTCAGAAAAGCAACTTCAATTTCTTGCCTTTCAACCTGCACGTTAGAGTACTGCAAGAGAAATACATAAGGGGCTTGTATAGAAAACGCGGAGAGACTCTGTTCAGATGTTGGGAGCAAAGTGGGAATGAGGAAAAGAGGAAAAACTGCGAGATTCATGAAGTTTCAGTCGTGTATTACTTCAGAAAACGCATTTCAGTTTTCCTAACACTGCGTGCATAGGGAAAGCTCAATTCATGGAAATCGAATTTGTTACATATAACAGAGGCGCCGTGCATGGTGCAACCACCTCATTAGCGGAGCAAAGTGGGAATGAGGAGCGAAGATGATTGGCAAAGTGTCATTGAAATCCACTCGTGAAACGTTATCAGAAAAACAACTTCAATTACAGGGATTTTCAACCTGCACGTTCGAGTACTGCAAGAGCAATTCATAAGTGGCTTGTATAGAAAATGCGGAGAGACAATGCACAGATGTGGGGAGCAAAGTGGGAACGAGGAAAAGAGGAAACACTGCGAGATTCATGAAGATTCAGTTGTGTATTACTTCAGAAAACGCATTTCAGTTTTCCTAACACTGCGTGCATAGAGAAAGCTCAATTCATGGAAATCGAAACTGTTAGCTATAGCAGAAGCGCCGTGCATGGTACAACCACCACATCTGCTTAGCAAAGTGGTACTGAGCAGGGGAGATGATAGGCAAAGTGTCATTGAAATCCATTCGTGAAACGTCCTCAGAGAAGGAAGTTCATTTTCAGGCCTTTTCAATCTGCATGTTAGAGTACTGCAAGAGCAATACATAAGGGGCTTGTTAAGAAAATATGAAGAAAGAATGCTCAGATGTTGGGAGCAAACTGGGAACGAGTAAAAGAGTAAAAACCGCGAGTTTCATGAAGATTCAGTCGTGCATTTCTTCAGAAAACGCATTTCAGTTTTCCTAACACTGCGTGCATAGGGAAAGCTAAATTCATGGAAATCGAAACTTTTAGTTATAAAAGAAGCGCTGTGCATGGTGCAACCATGACATCTGCGGAGCCATGTGGGAATGAGGAGGGGAGATGATAGGCAAAGTGTCATTGAAATCCATTCGTGAGATTTACTCAGAAAAGCAACTTCAATTTCAGGCCTTTCAACCTGCACGTTACAGTACTGCAAGAGAAATACATAAGGGGCTTGTATAGAAATCGCGGAGAGACACTGTTCAGATGTTGGGAGCAAAGTGGGAATGAGGAAAAGAGGAAAAACCGCGAGATTCATGAAGATTCAGTCGTGTATTACTTCAGAAAATGCATTTCAGTTTTCCTAACACTGCGTGCATAGGGAAAGCACAATTCATGGAAATCGAAACTGTTAGTTATAAGAGAAACGCCGTGCATATTTCAACCACAATATCTGCGGAGCAAAGTGGGAATGAGGAGGTGAGATGATAGGCAAAGTGTCATTGAAATCCATTCGTGAGCGTTACTCAGAAAAGCAACTTCAATTTCAGGCCTTTTCAACATGCACGTTAGAGTATAGAAAGAGCAAAACATAAGGGGCTTGTCGAGAAAACGCGAAGAGACAATGCTCAGATCTTGGGAACTAAGTGGGAATGAGGAAAAGAGGAAAAACCGCGAGATTCATGAAGATTCAGTCGTGTATTACTTCAGAAAATGCATTTCAGTTTTCCTAACACTGCGTGCATAGGGAAAGCTCAATTCATGGAAATCGAAACTGTTAGTTATAACAGAAGCGCCGTGCATGGTGCAACCACCACATCTGTGGAGCAAAGTGGGAATAAGGAGGGGAGATGATGGGCAAAGTGTCATTGAAATCCATTCGTGAGAGTTACGCAGAAAAGCAAATACAATTTCAGGCCTCTTCAACCTGCCCGTTAGAGTACAGCAAGAAAAATACATAAGGGTCTTGTATAGAAAACGAGGAGAGACAATGCTAAGATATTGGGAGCAATGTGGGAACGAGGAAAAGAATAAAAACCGGGAGATTCATGAAGATTCAGTCGTGCATTTCTTCAGAAAACTCATTTCGTTTTCCTAACACTGCGTGCCTATGGAAAGCTCAATTCATGGAAATCGAAACTGTTAGTTATAACAGAGACGTCGTGCATGGTGCAACCACCACATCTGCGTAGCAAAGTGGGAATGAGGAGCGGAGGTGATAGTCAAAGTGTCATTGAAATCCATTCCTGAGAGTTACTCAGAAAAGCAACTTCAATTTCAGGCCTCTTCAACCTGCACGTTAGAGTACTGCAAGATAAATTCATAAGTGGCTTGTATAGAAAACGCGGAGAGACAATGCTCAGATGTAGGGAGCAAAGTGGGAACGAGGAAAAGAGTAAAAACCGCTAGTTTCATGATGATTCAGTCGTGCATTTGTACAGAAAAGTCATTTCAGTTTTCCTAACACTGCGTGCATAGGGAAAGCTCAATTCATGGAAATCGAAACTGTTAGTTATAACACAAGCGCCGTGCATGGTGAAACCACCACATCTGCAGAGCAAGGTGGGAATGAGGAGGTGAGATGATAGGCAAAGTATAATTGAAATCCATTCGTGAGAGTTAATCAGAAAAGCAACTTGAATTTCATGGCTTTTCAACCTGCACGTTAGTGTACTTCAAAAGCAATACATAAGGGGCTTTTACAGAAAACGCAGAGAGAGAATGCTCAGGTGTTGGGATCAAAGTGGGAACAAGGAAAAGAGTAAAAACTGCGAGTTTCATGAGGATTCAGTCGTTCATTTGCTCACAAAAGGCATTTCAGTTTTCCTAACACTGCGTGCATAGGGAAAGCTCAATTCATGGAAATCGAATCTATTAGTTATAAGAGAAGCGCCGTGCATGGTGCAACCACCACATCTGCGGAGCAATGTGGGAATGAGGAGGGGAGATGATAGGCAAAGTGTCATTGAAATCCATTCGTGAAACTTTATCAGAGAAGCAACTTAAATTTCACGCCTTTTCAACCTGCACGTTAGTGTACTGCAAGGGCAATACATAAGGGGCTTGTATAGAAAACGCGGAGAGACACTGCTCAGCTGTTGGGAGCAAGGTGGGAATGAGGAAAAGAGTAAAAACCGCGAGTATCATGAAGATTCAGTCGTGCATTTCTTCAGAAAACGCATTTCTGTTTTCCTAACACTGCGTGCATAGGGAAAGCACAATTCATGGAAATTGAATCTGTTAGCTAAACAGAAGCACCGTGTATCGTGAAACCACCACATCTGCGGAGGAAATTGGGAATAAGGAGGGGAGATGATGGGCAAAGAGTCATTGAAATCCATTCGTGAATCTTTATCAGAGAAGCAACTTCAATTTCAGGCCTCTTCAACCTGCACGTTAGAGTACTGCAAGAGCAATACATAAGGGGCTTGTTTAGAAAATGTCATAAAAGAATGCTCAGATGTTGGCAGCAAAGTGGGAACCAGGAAAAGAGTAAAAACCACGAGTTTTATGAAGATTCAGTCGTGCATTTCTTCAGAAAAGGCATTTCAGTTTTCCAACACTGCGTGCCTAGGGAAAGCTCAATTCATGGAAATCGAAACTGTTAGTTATAACAGCAGCACCGTGCATGGTGCAACCACCACATCTGCAGAGCAAAGTTGGAGTGAGGAGGGGAGATTATGGGCAAAGTGGCATTGAAATCCATTCGTGAAACGTTCTTAGAGAAGCAACTTCAATTTCAGGCCTTTTCAACCTGCATGTTAGAGAACTGCAAGAGCAATACATAAGGGGCTTGTTTAGAACATGTGAAGAAAGAATGCTCAGATGTTCGGAGTAAAGTGGTAACGAGGAAGAGAGTAAAAACCGCCAGTTTCATTAAGATTCAGTCGTGCATTTGCTCAAAAATATCATTTCAGTTTTCCTAACACTGCGAACATAGGGAAAGCTAAATTCATGGAAATCGAAAATGATAGTTATAACAGGAGCGCCGTGTATACTGTAACCACCACATCTGCGAAGCAATGTGGGAGTGAGTAGATGAGATGATAGGCAAAGTGTCACTGAAATCCATTCGTGAGAGTTACTCAGAAAAGCAACTTCAATTCAGGGATTTTCAACCTGCACGTTAGAGTACTGCAAGAGCAATACATAAGTGGCTTGTTTAGAAAAGAGAGCAGAGAGAGAATGCTCAGACGTGGGGAGCAAAGTGGGAATGAGGAAATTAGTAAAAACTGCGAGTTTCATGAAGATTCAGTCGTGCAGTTGCTCACAAAAAGCATTTCAGTTTTCCTAACACTGCATGCATAGGGAAAGCTCAATTCATGGAAATCGAAACTGTTAGTTATAACAGAAGCGCCGTGCATGGTGCAACCACCACATCTGTGGAGCAAAGTGGGAATAAGGAGGGGAGATGATGGGCAAAGTGTCATTGAAATCCATTCGTGAGAGTTACGCAGAAAAGCAAATACAATTTCAGGCCTCTTCAACCTGCCCGTTAGAGTACAGCAAGAAAAATACATAAGGGTCTTGTATAGAAAACGAGGAGAGACAATGCTAAGATATTGGGAGCAATGTGGGAACGAGGAAAAGAATAAAAACCGGGAGATTCATGAAGATTCAGTCGTGCATTTCTTCAGAAAACTCATTTCGTTTTCCTAACACTGCGTGCCTATGGAAAGCTCAATTCATGGAAATCGAAACTGTGAGTTATAACAGAGACGCCGTGCATGGTGCAACCACCACATCTGCGTAGCAAAGTGGGAATGAGGAGCGGAGGTGATATTCAAAGTGTCATTGAAATCCATTCCTGAGAGTTACTCAGAAAAGCAACTTCAATTTCAGGCCTCTTCAACCTGCACGTTAGAGTACTGCAAGATAAATTCATAAGTGGCTTGTATAGAAAACGCGGAGAGACAATGCTCAGATGTAGGGAGCAAAGTGGGAACGAGGAAAAGAGTAAAAACCGCTACTTTCATGATGATTCAGTCGTGCATTTGTTCAGAAAAGTCATTTCAGTTTTCCTAACACTGCGTGCATAGGGAAAGCTCAATTCATGGAAATCGAAACTGTTAGTTATAACACAAGCGCCGTGCATGGTGAAACCACCACATCTGCAGAGCAAGGTGGGAATGAGGAGGTGAGATGATAGGCAAAGTATAATTGAAATCCATTCGTGAGAGTTAATCAGAAAAGCAACTTGAATTTCATGGCTTTTCAACCTGCACGTTAGTGTACTTCAAAAGCAATACATAAGGGGCTTTTACAGAAAACGCAGAGAGAGAATGCTCAGGTGTTGGGATCAAAGTGGGAACAAGGAAAAGAGTAAAAACTGCGAGTTTCATGAGGATTCAGTCGTTCATTTGCTCACAAAAGGCATTTCAGTTTTCCTAACACTGCGTGCATAGGGAAAGCTCAATTCACGGAAATCGAATCTGTTAGTTATAAAAGAAGCGCCGTGCATGGTGCAACCACCACATCTGCGAAGCAAAGTGGGAATGAGGAGCGGAGGTGATAGGCAAAGTGTCATTGAAATCCAGTCGTGAAACGTTCTCAGAAAACCAACTTCAATTTCAGGGCTTTTCAACCTGCACGTTAGATTACTGCAAGAGCAATACATAAGGGCTTGTTTAGAAAATGTGCAGAGAGAATGCTCAGAAGTTGAGAGCAATGTGGGAATGAGGAAAAGTTAAAAAACTGTGATATTCATGAAGATTCAGTCGTGCATTTGCTCACAAAAACCATTTCAGTTTTCCTAACACTGCGTGCATGGGGAAAGCTCAATTCATGGAAATCGAATCTGTTACTTATAACAGAGGCACCGTGCATGGTGCAACCACCACATCTGCGGAGCACAGTGGGAATGAGCACGTGAGATGATAGGCAAAGTGTCATTGAAATCCAATCATGAGAGTTACTCAGAAAAGCAACTTCAATTTCAGGCCTTTTCAACCTGCACGTTAGAGTACTGCAAGAGCAATACATAAGTGGCTTGTATAGAAAACGCAGAGAGACAATGCTCAAATGTTGGGAGCTAAGTGGGAACGAGGAAAAGAGTAATAACCGCGAGTTTCATGAAGATTCAGTCGTGCATTTCTTCAGAAACGCATTTCTGTTTTTCTAACACTGCGTGCATAGGGAAAGCTCAATTCATGGAAATCGAAACTGTTAGTTATAAGAGAAACGCCGTGCATATTTCAACCACAATATCTGCGGAGCAAAGTGGGAATGAGGAGGTGAGATGATAGGCAAAGTGTCATTGAAATCCATTCGTGAGAGTTACTCAGAAAAGCAACTTCAATTTCAGCCTTTTCAACATGCACGTTAGAGTATAGAAAGAGCAAAACATAAGGGGGCTTGTCGAGAAAACGCGAAGAGACAATGCTCAGTTCTTGGGAACTAAGTGGGAACGAGGAAAAGAGTAAAAACCGAGAGATTCATGAAGATTCATTCGTGCATTCCTTCAGAAAACGCATTTCAGTTTTCCTAGCACTGCGTGCATAGGGAAAGCTCAATTAATGGAAATCGAAACAGTTAGTTATAACAGAAGCGCCGTGCATGGTGCAACCGCCACATCTGCGTAGCAAAGTGGGAATGAGGAGCGGAGTTGACAGGCAAAGTGTCATTGAAATCCACTCGTGAAAAGTTCTCAGAAAAGCAACTTCAATTACAGGGATTTTCAACCTGCACGGTAGATTCCTGCAAGAGCAATACATAAGGGGCTTGTTTAGAAAACGTGGAGAGAGAATACTCAGATGTTGAGAGCAATGTGGGAATGAGGAAAAGAGTAAAAACTGCGATTTTCATGAAGATTCAGTCGTGCATTTGCTCACAAAAAGCATTTCAGTTTTCCTAACACTGCGTGCATAGGGAAAGCTCAATTCATGGAAATCGAATCTATTAGTTATAAGAGAAGCGCCGTGCATGGTGCAACCACCACATCTGCGGAGCAATGTGGGAATGAGGAGGGGAGATGATAGGCAAAGTGTCATTGAAATCCATTCGTGAAACTTTATCAGAGAAGCAACTTAAATTTCAGGCCTTTTCAACCTGCACGTTACTGTACTGCAAGAGCAATACATAAGGGGCTTGTATAGAAAACGCGGAGAGACACTGCTCAGCTGTTGGGAGCAAGGTGGGAATGAGGAAAAGAGTAAAAACCGCGAGTATCATGAAGATTCAGTCGTGCATTTCTTCAGAAAACGCATTTCTGTTTTCCTAACACTGCGTGCATAGGGAATGCACAATTCATGGAAATTGAATCTGTTAGCTAAACAGAAGCACCATGTATCGTGCAACCACCACATCTGCGGAGGAAATTGGGAATACGGAGGGGAGATGATGGGCAAAGAGTCATGAAATTCATTTGTGAAACTTTATCAGAGAAGCAACTTCAATTTCAGGACTCTTCAACCTGCACGTTAGAGTACTGCAAGAGCAATACATAAGGGGCTTGTTTAGAAAATGTGATGAAAGAATGCTCAGATGTTGGCAGCAAAGTGGGAACGAGGAAAAGAGTAAAAACCACGAGTTTTATGAAGATTCAGTCGTGCATTTCTTCAGAAAAGGCATTTCAGTTTTCCAACACTGCGTGCCTAGGGAAAGCTCAATTCATGGAAATCGAAACTGTTAGTTATAACACCAGCACCGTGCATGGTGCAACCACCACATCTGCGGAGCAAAGATGGAGTGAGGAGGGGAGATGATGGGCAAAGTGTCATTGAAATCCATTCGTGAAACGTTCTCAGAGAAGCAACTTCAATTTCAGGCCTTTTCAACCTGCATCTTAGAGTACTGCAAGAGAAATACATAAGGGGCTTGTTTAGAACATGTGAAGAAAGAATGCTCAGATGTTCGGAGTAAAGTGGTAACGAGGAGAAGAGTAAAAACCGCCAGTTTCATGAAGATTAAGTCGTGCATTTGCTCAAAAATGTCATTTCAGTTTTCCTAACACTGCGAACATAGGGAAAGCTAAATTCATGGAAATCGAAAATGATAGTTATAACAGAAGCGCCGTGTATACTGTAACCACCACATCTGCGAAGCAATGTGGGAGTGAGTAGATGAGATGATAGGCAAAGTGTCACTGAAATCCATTCGTGAGAGTTACTCAGAAAAGCAACTTCAATTCAGGGATTTTCAACTTGCACGTTAGAGTACTGCAAGAGCAATACATAAGTGGCTTGTTTAGAAAACGCAGAGAGAGAATGCTCAGACGTGGGGAGCAAAGTGGCAATGAGGAAATTAGTAAAAACTGCGAGTTTCATGAAGATTCAGTAGTGCAGTTGCTCACAAAAAGCATTTCAGTTTTCCTAACACTGAGTGCATAGGGAAAGCTCAATTCATGGAAATCGAAACTGTTAGTTATAGCAGAAGCACCGTGCATGGTGCAACCACCACATCTGTGGAGCAAAGTGGGAATAAGGAGGGGAGATGATGGGCAAAGTGTCATTGAAATCCATTCGTGAGAGTTACGCAGAAAAGCAAGTACAATTTCAGGCCTCTTCAACCTGCCCGTTAGAGTACAGCAAGAACAATACATAAGGGTCTTGTATAGAAAACGCGGAGAGACAATGCTCAGATATTGGGAGCAATGTGAGAACGAGGAAAAGAATAAAAACCGGGAGATTCATGAAGATTCAGTTGTGCATTTCTTCAGAAAACGCATTGGGTTTTCCTAACACTGCGTGCATATGGAAAGCTCAATTCATGGAAATCGAAACTGTTAGTTATAACAGAGGCGCCGTGCATGGTGCAACCACCACATCTGCGTAGCAAAGTGGGAATGAGGAGCGGAGGTGATAGTCAAAGTGTCATTGAAATCCATTCCTGAGAGTTACTCAGAAAAGCAACTTCAATTTCAGGCCTTTTCAACCTGCACGTTAGAGTACTGCAAGATCAATTCATAAGTGGATTGTATAGAAAACGCGGAGAGACAATGCTCAGATGTAGGGAGCAAAGTGGGAACGAGGAAAAGAGTAAAAACCGCGAGTTTCATGATGATTCAGTCGTGCATTTGTTCAGAAAAGGCATTTCAGTTTTCCTAACACTGCGTGCATAGGGAAAGCTCAATTCATGGAAATCGAAACTGTTAGTTATAACACAAGCGCCGTGCATGGTGCAACCACCACATCTGCAGAGCAAAGTGGGAATGAGGAAGTGAGATGATAGGCAAAGTATCATTGAAATCCATTCGTGAGAGTTAATCAGAAAAGCAACTTGAATTTCATGGCTTTTCAAACTGCACGTTAGTGTACTTCAAGAGCAATACATAAGGGGCTTTTACAGAAAACGCAGAGAGAATGCTCAGGTGTTGGGATCAAAGTGGGAACAAGGAAAAGAGTAAAAACTGCGAGTTTCATGAGGATTCAGTCGTTAATTTGCTCACAAAAGGCATTTCAGTTTTCCTAACACTGCGTGCATAGGGAAAGCTCAATTCATGGAAATCGAATCTGTTAGTTATAAAAGAAGCGCCGTGCATGGTGCAACCACCATATCTGCGGAGCAAAGTGGGAATGAGGAGCAGAGGTGATAGGCAAAGTGTCATTTAAATCCAGTCGTGAAACGTTCTCAGAAAACAAACTTCAATTTCAGGGCTTTTCAACCTGCACGTTAGATTACTGCAAGAGCAATACATAAGGGGCTTGTTTAGAAAACGTGCAGAGAGAATGCTCAGATGTTGAGAGCAATGTGGGAATGAGGAAAAGTTAAAAAACTGTGATATTCATGAATATTCAGTCGTGCATTTGCTCACAAAAACCATTTCAGTTTTCCTAACACTGCGTGCATGGAGAAAGCTCAATTCATGGAAATCGAATCTGTTACTTATAACAGAGGCACCGTGCATGGTACAACCACCACATCTGCGGAGCATAGTGGGAATGAGCACGTGAGATGATAGGCAAAGTGTCATTGAAATCCAATCATGAGAGTTACTCAGAAAAGCTACTTCAATTTCAGGCCTTTTCAACCTGCACGTTAGCGTACTGCAAGAGCAATACATAAGGGGCTTGTATAGAAAACGCAGAGAGACAATGCTCAAATGTTGGGAGCTAAGTGGGAACGAGGAAAAGAGTAATAACCACGAGTTTCATGAAGATTCAGTCGTGCATTTCTTCAGAAACGCATTTCTGTTTTACTAACACTGCGTGCATAGGGAAAGCACAATTCATGGAAATCGATACTGTTAGTTATACAGAAGCGCCGTGCATCGTACAACAACCATATCTGCGGAGCAAAGTGGGAATGAGGAGGGGAGATGATGGGCAAGGTGTCATTGATATCCCTTCCTGAGAGTACTCAGAAAAGCAACTTCAATTTCAGGCCTTTTCAACCTGCACGTTAGAGTACTGCAAGAGAAATACATAAGGGGCTTCTTTAGAAAACGTGGAGAGAGAATGCTCAGATGTTGAGAGCAAAGAGGGAATGAGGAAAAGAGTAAAAACCGTGAGTTGCAGGAAGATTCAGTCGTGCATTTGTTCAGAAAAGGCATTTCAGTTTTCCTAACACTGCGTGCATAGGGAAAGCTAAATTCATGGAAATCGAAACTGTTAGTTATAACAGAAGCGCCGTGCATGGCGCAACCACCAAATCTGCAGAGCAAAGTGGGAATGAGGAGGTGAGATGATAGGCAAAGTATCATTGAAATCCATACGTGAGAGTTAATCAGAAAAGCAACTTGAATTTCATGGCTTTTGAACCTGTACGTTAGAGTACTGCAATAGCAATACATAAGAGGCTTTTACAGAAAACACGGAGAGAGAATGCTCAGGTGTTGAGATCCAAATGGGAACGAGAAAAGAGTAAAAACTGTGAGTTTAATGAAGATTCAGTTGTTCATTTGCTCACAACAGGCATTTCAGTTTTCTTAACTCTGCGTACACAGGGAAAGCTCAATTCATGGAAATCGAAACTGTTAAAATGACAGAAGCGCCGTGAATGGTGCAACCACCACATCTGCGGAGCAAAGTGGGAATGAGTAGTTGAGATGATAGGCAAAGTGTCATTGAAATCCAATCGTGAGAGTTACTTAGAAAAGCAAATTCAATTTCAGGGCTTTTCAACCTGCACGTTAGAGTACTGCAAGAGCAATACATAAAGGGCTTGTAATGAAAACGCGGAGAGAGAATGCTCAGATGTTGGGAGCAAAGTGGGAATGAGGAAAAGAGTAAACTGCGAGTTTCATGAAGATTCAGTCGTGCATTGCTTCAGAAAACGCATTTCAGTTTTCCTAGCACTGTGTGCATAGGGAAAGCTAAATTCATGGAAATCGAAAATGTTAGTTATAAACGTAGCGCCTTGTATGGTGCAACCACAACATCTGCAGAGCAAAGTGGGAATACGGATGGGAGATGGTGGGCATAGTGTCATTGAAATCCATTCGTGAATCGTTCTCAGAGAAGCAACTTCAATTTCAGGCCTTTTCAACCTGCACGTTAGAGTACTGTAAGAGCAATACATAACGGGCTTGTTTAGAAAACGTGGAGAAACAATGCTCAGATGTTGGGAGCAAATGGGAACGAGGAAAAGAGTAAAAACCGTGAGATTCATGAAGATTCAGTCGTACATTTCTTCAGAAAACGCATTTCAGTTTTCCTAGCACTGCGTGCATAGGGAAACCTCATTTCATGGAAATCGAAACTGTTAGTTATAACAGAAGCGCCGTGTATGGTGCAATCACCAAATCTGAGGAGAAAAGTGGGAGTGAGTAGATGAGATGATAGGCAAAGTGTCATTGAAATCCATTCCTGAGAGTTACTCAGAAAAGCAACTTCAACTTCATTGCTTTTCAACCTGCATGTTAGAGTACTGCAAGAGCAATACATAATGGGCTTGTATAGAAAACGCGGAGAGAGATGCTCAGATTTGGGGAGCAAATTGGAAACGAGGAAAATAGTAAAAACCGCGTGTTTCATGAAGATTCAGTCATCGTTTGCTCAGAAAAGGCATATCAGTTTTCTATCACTGCGTACATAGGGAAAGCTCAATTCATGGAAATCGAAACTGTTACTTATAACAGAAGCGCCGTGTGTGGTGCAACCACCACATCTGCGGAGCAAAGTGGGAATGTGGAGGTGAGATGATAGGCAAAGTGTCATTGAAATCAATTCGTGAGAGTTACTCAGAAAAGCAACTTCAATTTCACGACTTTTCAACCTGCACGTTAAAGTACTGCAAGAACAATACATAAAGTTCTTGCACAGAGAACGCGGAGAGAGAATGCTCAGATGTTGGGAGTAGAGTGGGAATGAGTAAAAGAGTGAAAACTGCGAGTTTCATGAAGATTCAGTCGTGCATTTCTACAGAAAACGCATTTCAGTTTTCCTAACACTGTGTACATAGGGAAAGCTCAATTCATAGAAATCGAAACTGTTAGTTATAGCAGAAGCACCGTGCATGGTGCAACCACCACATCTGCTTAGCCAAGTGGTAATAAGCAGGGGAGATGATGGGCAAAGGGTCATTGAAATCCATTCGTGAAATGTCCTCAGAGAAGGAACTTCATTTTCAGGCCTTTTCAATCTGCATGTTAGAGTACTGCAAGTGCAATACATAAGGGGCTTGTTAAGAAAATATGAAGAAAGAATGCTCAGATGTTGGGAGCAAACTGGGAAGGAGGAAAAGAGTAAAAACCACGAGTTTCATGAAGATTCAGTTGTGCATTTATTCAGAAAACGCATTTCAGGTTTCCTAACACTGCGTGCATAGGGAAAGCTAAATTCATGGAAATCAAAACGTTTAGTTATAAAAGAAGCGCTGTGCATGGTGCAACCAAGACATCTGCGGAGCCATGTGGGAATGAGGAGGGGAGATGAAAGGCAAAGTGTCATTGAAATCCATTCGTGAGATTTACTCAGAAAAGCAACTTCAATTTCAGGCCTTTCAACCTACACGTTAGAGTACTGCAAGAGAAATACATAAGGGGCTTGTATAGAAAACGCGGAGAGACACTGTGCAGATGTTGGGAGCAAAGTGGGAATGGGAAAAAGGGGAAAAACCGCGAGATTCATGAAGATTCAGTTGTGTATTACTTCAGAAAACGCATTTCAGTTTTCCTAACACTGCGTGCATAGAGAAAGCTCAATTCATGGAAATCGAAACTGTTAGTTATAGCAGAAGAGCCGTGCATGGTACAACCACCACATCTGCTTAGCAAAGTGGTACTGAGCAGGGGAGATGATAGGCAAAGTGTCATTGAAATCCATTCGTGAAACGTCCTCAGAGAAGGAAGTTCATTTTCAGGCCTTTTCAATCTGCATGTTAGAGTACTGCAAGAGCAATACATAAGGGGCTTGTTAAGAAAATACGAAGAAAGAATGCTCAGATGTTGGGAGCAAACTGGGAACGAGTAAAAGAGTAAAAACCGCGAGTTTCATGAAGATTCACTCGTGCATTTCTTCAGAAAACGCATTTCAGTTTTCCTAACACTGCGTGCATAGGGAAAGCTAAATTCATGGAAATCGAAACTTTTAGTTATAAAAGAAGCGCTGTGCATGGTGCAACCAAGACATCTGCGGAGCCATGTGGGAATGAGGAGGGGAGATGAAAGGCAAAGTGTCATTGAAATCCATTCGTGAGATTTACTCAGAAAAGCAACTTCAATTTCAGGCCTTTCAACCTGCACGTTAGAGTACTGCAAGAGAAATACATAAGGGGCTTGTATAGAAAACGCGGAGAGACACTGTTCAGATGTTGGGAGCAAAGTGGGAATGGGAAAAAGAGGAAAAACCACGAGATTCATGAAGATTCAGTCGTGTATTACTTCAAAAACGCATTTCAGTTTTCCTAACACTGCGTGCATAGGGAAAGCTCAATTCATGTAAATCGAATCTGTGACATATAACAGAGGCGCCGTGCATGCTGCAACCACCACATTAGCGGAGCAAACTGGGAATGCGGAGCGAAGATGATAGGCAAAGTGTCATTGAAATCCACTCGTGAATCGTTATCAGAAAAACAACTTCAATTACAGGGATTTTCAACCTGCACGTTCGAGTACTGCAAGAGCAATTCATAAGTGGCTTGTATAGAAAGTGCGGAGAGACAATGCACAGATGTGGGGAGCAAAGTGGGAACGAGGAAAAGAGGAAAAACTGCGAGATTCATGAAGATTCAGTCGTGTATTACTTCAGAAAACGCATTTCAGTTTTCCTAACACTGCGTGCATAGGGAAAGCTCAATTCATGGAAATCGAACTGTTAGTTTTAAAAGTAGCGCCGTGCATGGTGCAACCATGACATCTGTGGAGCCATGTGGGAATGAGGAGGGGAGATGATAGGCAAAGTGTCATTGAAATCCAGTCGTGAAACGTTCTCAGAAAAGCAACTTCAATTTCAGGGATTTTCAACCTGCACATTAGATTACTGCAAGAGCAACACATAAGGGGCTAGTTTAGAAAATGTGGAGAGAGAATGCATCTGAACAAAGTGCGAATGAGGAAAAAATAAAAACTGCGATTTTCATGAAGATTCAGTCGTGCATTTGCTCACAAAAAGCATTTCAGTTTTCCTAATACTGCGTGCATAGGGAAAGCTCAATTCATGGAAATCGAAACTGTTACTTATAGCAGAGGCACCGTGCATGTTGCAACCAGCACATCTGCGGAGCAAAGTGGGATGAGCAGGTGAGATGATAGGCAAAGTGTCATTGAAATCCATTCGTGAGAATTACGCAGAAAAGCAATTTCAATTTCAGGCCTTTTCAACCTGCAAGTTAGAGTACTGGAAGAGCAATACATGAGGGGCTTGTACAGACGACGCGGTGAGAAAATGCTCAGATGTTGGGATCAAAGTGGGAACTAGAAAAAAAGTAAAAACCGCGAGTTTCATGAAGATTCATTCGTGCATTTGCTCAGAAAAAGCATTTCAGGTTTCCGAACACTGCGTGCATAGGGAAAGCTCAATTCATGGAAATCGAAACTGTTAGTTATAACAGGGGCACCGAGCATGGTGCAACCACCACATCTGCGGAGCAAAGTGGGAATGAGGAAGTGAGATTATAGGCAAAGTGTCATTGAAATCCATTCGTGAGAGATACTCACTAAAGCAACTTCAATTTCTGGCCTTTTCCACCTGCACGTTAGAGTACTGCAAGAGAAATACATAAGGGGCTTGTATAGAAAACGCGGAGAGAGAATGCTCAGATGTTGGGAGCAAAGTGGGAACGAGGAAAAGAGTAAAAACCGCGAGATTCATGAAGATTCAGTAGTGCATTACTTCAGAAAACGCATTTCAGTTTTCCTAGCACTGCGTGCATAGGGAAAGCTCAATTCATGGAAATCGAAACTGTTAGTTATAACAGAAACGCCGTGCATGGTGCAACCACCACATCTGTGGAGCAAAGTGGGAATGAAGAGCGGAGATCATAGGCAAAGTGTCATTGACATCCACTCGTGAAACGTCTCAGAAAAGCAACTTCAATTACAGGGATTTTCAACCTGCGCGTTAGAGTACTGCAAGAGCAATACATAAGGGGCTTGTAATGCAAACACGGAGAGAGAATGGTCAGATATTGGAAGCAAAGTGGGAACAAGGAAAAGAGTAAAAACCGGGAGTTTCATGAAGATTCAGTTGTGCATTTCCTCACAAAATGCATTTCAGTTTTCCTAACACTGCGTCCTTAGGAAAAGGTAAATTCATGGAAATCGAAACTGTTAGTTAAAACAGAAGCGCCGTGCATGTTGCAACCAGCACATCAGCGGAGCAAAGTGGGAATGAGGAAGTGAGATTATAGGCAAAGTGTCATTGAAATCCATTCGTGAGAGATACTCACTAAAGCAACTTCAATTTCTGGCCTTTTCCACCTGCACGTTAGAGTACTGCAAGAGCAATACATAAGGGGCTTGTAATGAAAACGCGGAGAGACAATGCTCAGATGTTGGAAGCAAAGTGGAAACGAAGAAAAGAGTAAAAACCGCGACTTTCATGAAGATTCAGTCGTTCATTTGCTCAGAAAAGGCATTTTAGTTTTCCTAACCCTGCGTGCAAAAGGAAAGCTAAATTCATGGAAAATGAAACTGATAGTTATAACAGAAGCGCCCTGCATGGTGCAACCACCACACCTGCTGAGCAAATAGGGAATGAGTAGGTGAGATGATACGCAAAGTGTCATTGAAATCCATTCGTGAGAGTTACTCAGATTCGCAACTTCAATTTCAGGCTTTTTCAACCTGCATGTTAGAGTACTGCAAGAGCAATACGTAAGGGGATTGTAATGAAAAAGCGGAGAGAGAATGCTCAGATGTTGGGAACAAAGTGGGAACGAGGAAAAGAGTAAAAACCGTGAGATTCATGAAGATTCAGTCATGCAATTCTTCACAAAACGCATTTCAGTTTTCCTAGCACTGCGGGCATAGGGAAAGCTAAATTCATGGAAATCGAAACTGTTAGCTATAAAAAGAAGCGCCGTGCATGTTGTAACCACCCCATCTGCGGAGCAAAGTGGGAATGAGGAGCGGAGATGATAGGCAAAGTGTCATTGAAATCCATTCGTGAAACGTTCTCAGAAAAGTAACTTGAATTTCAGGGATTTTCAACCTGCACATTGGAGTACTGCAAGAGCAATACATAAGGGGCTTGTTTAGAAAACGTGGAGAGACAATGCTCAGATGTTGGGAGCAAAGTGGGAACGAGGAAATGAGTAAAAACCGTGAGATTCATGAAGATTCAGTCATGCAATTCTTCAGAAAACGCATTTCTGTTTTCCTAACACTGCGTGCATAGGGAAAGCTAAATTCATGGAAATGGAAACTGTTAGCAAAAACAGAAGCGCCGTGCATGGTGCAATCAGCACATCAGCGGAGCAAAGTGGGAATGAGTAGGTGAAATGATAGGCAAAGTGTCATTCAAATCCATTCGTGAGAGTTACTCAGAAAAGCAACTTCAATTTCTGGCCTTTTAAACCTGCTCGTTAGAGTACTGCAAGAGCAATACATAAGGGGCTTGTAATGAAAACGCGGAGAGACAATGCTCAGATGTTGGGAGCAAAGTGGGAATGAGGAAAAGAGTAAAAACCGTGAGTTTCATGAAGATTCAGTCGTGCATTTGCTCAGAAAAGTCATTTCAGTTTTCCTAACACTGCGTGCATAGGGAAAGCTCAATTCATGGAAATCGAAACTGTTAGTTATAACAGAGGCTCCGTGCATGGTGCAACCACCACATCTGCGGAGCAAAGTGGGAATGAGGAGGGGAGATTATAGGCAAAGTGTCAATGAATTCCATTCGTGAGAGTTACTCAGAAAAGCAACTTCAATTTCTGGCCTTTTAAACCTGCTCGTTAGAGTACTGCGAGAGCAATACATAAGGGGCTTGTTTAGAAAACGAGGAGAGAGAATGCTCAGATGTTGGGAGTAAAGTGGGAATTAGGAAAAGAGTAAAAAAACGTGAGTTTCAAGAAGATTCAATGGTGCATTTCTTCTGAAAACGCATTTATCTTTTCCTAAAACTGCGTGCTTAGGGAAAGCTCAATTCATGGAAATCGAAACCGTTAGTTATAACAGAAGCGCCGTGCATAGTACAACCACCACATCTGCGGTGCTTCAAGTGGGATTTATCTTTTCCTAAAACTGCGTGCTTAGGGAAAGCTCAATTCATGGAAATCGAAACCGTTAGTTATAACAGAAGCGCCGTGCATAGTACAACCACCACATCTGCGGTGCCAAGTGGGAATAAGGAGGGGAGATGATGAGAAAAGTGTCATTGAAATCCATTCGTTAAACGTCTCAGAGAAGCAACTTCAATTTCAGGCCTTTCAACCTGCACGTTAGAGTACTGCAAGAGAAATACATAAGGGGCTTGTAATGAAAACGCGGAGAGAGAATGGTCAGATGTTGGGAGCAAAGAGGGAATGAGGAAAAGAGTAAAAACCGTGAGTTTCATGAAGATGCAGTCGTGCATTTCTTCAGAAAACGCATTTCTGTTTTCCTAACACTGCTTGCATAGGGAAAGCACAATTCATGCAAATGGAAACTCTTAGTTATACAGAAGGGCCATGCATGGTGCAACCACCACATGTGCGGAGAAAGTGGGAATAAGAAGGGGAGATGTTGGGCAAAGTGTCATTGAAATCCATTCGTGAAACTTTCTCAGAGAAGCAACTTCAGTTTCAGGCCTTTTCAGCCTGCATGTTAGAGTACTGCAAGAGCAATACATAAGGGGCTTGTTTAGAAAATGTGAAGAAAGAATGCTCAGATGTTGGGAGTAAATTGGGAATGAGGTGCAGAATAAAAACCGTGAGTTTCATGTAGATTCAGTCGTGCATTTGCTCCGAAAAGGCATTTCAGTTTTCCTAACACTGCGTGCATAGGGAAAGCTAAGTTCATGGAAATCGAAATTGTTAGTTATAACAGAAGTGCCGTGCATGGTGCAACCACCACATCTGCGGAGCAAAGTGGGAATGAGTAGGTGAGATGATACGCAAAGTGTCATTGAAATCCATTCGTGAGAGGTACTCAGAAAAGCAACTTCAATTTCAGGCCTTTTCAACCTGGACGTTAGAGTACTGCAAGAGCAATACGTAAGGGGATTGAAATGAAGACGTGGAGAGAGAATGCTCAGATGTTGGGAGCAAAGTGGGAACGAGGAAAAGAGTAAAAACCGTGAGATTCTTGAAGATTAAGTCGTGCATTTCTTCAGAAAACGCATTTCAGTTTTCCTAGCACTGCGGGCATAGGGAAAGCTCAATTCATGGAATTCGAAACTGTTAGTTATAACAGAAGCGCCGTGTATGGTGCAACCACCACATCTGCGGAGCAAAGTGGGAGTTGGTAGGTGAGATGATAGGCAAAGTGTCATTGAAATCCATTCCTGAGAGAAACTCAGAAAAGCAAATTCGATTTCAGGGCTTTTCAACCTGCACGTTAGTGTACTGCAAGAGCAATACATAAGGGGTTTGTATAGAAAACGCGAAGAGACAATGCTCAGATGATGGGAGCAAAGTGGGAAGGAGGAAAAGACTAAAAACTGCGAGATTCATGAAGATTCAGTCGTGCATTTGCTCCGAAAATACATTTCAGTTTTCCTAACAATGCGTGCTTACGGAAAGCTAAATTCATGGAAATCGAAATTGTTGTTTATAACAGAAGCACCGTGCATGGTACAACCACCCCATCTGAAGAGCAAAGGGGGAATGAGGAGCGGAGATGATAGGCAAAGTGCCATTGAAATCCATTCGTGAAACGTTCTCAGAAAAGCAACTTGAATTTCAGGGATTTTCAACCTGCATATTAGAGTACTGCAAGAGCAAAACATAAGGGGCTTGTATAGAAATCGCGGAGAGACAATGCTCAGATATTGGGAACAAAGTGGGAACGAGGAAAAGAGTAAAAACCGCGAGATTCATGAAGATTCAGTTGTGCATTTGCTCCGAAAATACATTTCAGATTTCCTAACAATGCGTGCTTACGGAAAGCTAAATTCATGGAAATCGAATTTGTTGTTTATAACAGAAGCACCGTGCATGGTGCAACCACCACATCTGCGGAGCAAAGTGAGAATGAGGAGGGGAGATGATGGGCAAAGTGTCATTGAAATCCATTCGTGAAACTTTATCACAGAAGAAACTTCAATTTCAGGCCTTTTTAACATGCAAGTTAGAGTATTGCAATAGCAATACATAAAGGGCTTGTTTAGAAAATGTGAAGAAAAAATGCTCAGATGTTGTGAGTAAAGTGGGAACGAGGAAAAGTGTAAAAACCGTGAGTTTAATGAAGATTCAGTCGTGCATTTCTTCAGAAAACCCATTTCAGATTTCCTAGCACTGCGTGCATAGGGAAAGTTCAATTCATGGAGATCTAAACTGTTAGTTATAAAAGAAGCGCCGTGCATGGTGTAACCACCACATCTGTGGAGCAAAGTGGGAATGAGGAGCAGAGAAGATAGGCAAAGTGTTTTTAAATCCACTCATGAAACGTTCTCAGAAAAGCAACTTCAATTACATGGATTTTCAACCTGCACCTTAGAGTACTGCAAGAGTAATACATATGGGGCTTGTTTAGAAAACGTGGAGAGAGAATGCTCAGATTAGGAGAGCAAAGTGGGAATGAGGAAAAGAGTAAAAACCGTGAGTTTCATGAAGATTCAGTCGTGCATTTCTTCAGAAAACGCATTTCTGTTTTCCTAACACTGCGTGCATAGGGAAAGCTCAATTCATGGAAATCGAAACTGTTAGTTATAACAGAAGTGCCATGCATGGTGCAATCACCACATCTGCGGAGCAAAGTGGGAATAAGGAGGGGAGATGACGGGCAAAGTGTCATTGAAATTCATTCGTGAAACGTTCTCAGAGAAGCAACTTCAATTTCTGGCCTATTCAACCTGCACGTTAGAGTACTGCAAGAGCAATACACAAGGGGCTTGTATAGAAATCGCGGAGAGACAATGCTCAGATGTTGGGAACGAAGTGGGAACGAGGAAAAGAGTAAAAACCGCGAGATTCATGAAGATTCAGTCGTGCATTTTTTCAGAAAAGGCATTTCAGTTTTCCTAACACTGCTATCATAGGGAAAGCTCAATTCATGGAAATCGAAACTGTTAGTTATAAGAGAAGCGCCGTGCATGGTGCAACCACCACAACTGAGGAGCAAAGTGGGAATGAGGAGGTGAGATGATACGCAAAGTGTCATTGAAATCCATTCGTGAGAGTTACTCAGAAAAGCAACTTCAATTACAGGGATTTTCAACCTGCACGTTAGAGTACTACAAGAGCAATACATAAGGGGCTTGTATAGAAAACACGGAAAGAGAATGATCAGATGTTGGGAGCAAAGTGGGAATGAGGAAAAGAGTAAAAGCCGCGAGTTTCATGAAGATTCAGTTGTGCATTTCTTCAGGAAACTCATTTCTGTTTTCCTAACACTGCGTGCATAGGGAAAGCTCAATTCATGTAAATTGAAACTGTTAGTTATAAAAGAAGCGCCCTGCATGTTGCAACCACCACATCGGCGAAGCAAAGTGGGAATGAGGAGCGGAGATGATAGGCAAAGTTTCATTGAAATACAGTGGTGAAACGTTCTCAGAAAAGCAACTTCATTTACAGGGATTTTCAGGCTGCTCGTTAGAGTACTGCAAGAGAAATACATAATGGGCTTTTTAGAAAATGTGGAGAGAGAATGCTCAGATGTTGAGAGCAAAGTGGGAATGAGGCCAAGATTAAAAACTCTGAGTTTCATGAAGATTCAGTCGTGAATTTGCTCACAAAAAGCATTTCAGTATTGCTAACACTGTGTGCATAGGGAAAGCTCAATTCATAGAAATTGAAACTGTTAGTTATAACACAGACACCGTGAATGGTGCAACCACCACATCTGCTGAGCAAAGTGGGAATGAGGAGGGGAGGTGATAGGCAAAGTGTCATTGAAATCCATTCGTGAGATTTACTCAGAAAAGCAACTTCAATTTCAGGCCTTTTCAACCTGCACGTTAGAGTACTGCAAGAGAAATACATAAGGAGCTTGTATATAAAACGCGGAGAGACAATCCTCAGATGTTGGGAGAAAAGTGGGAACGAGGAAAAGAGTAAAAACCGCGAGTTTCATGAAGATTCAGTCGTGCATTTCTTCAGAAAACACATTTCAGTTTTCCTAACACTGCGTGCATAGGGAAAGCTCAAATCATGGAAATCGAAACTGTTAGTTAAAACAGAAGCGAGGTGCATGGTGCATCCACCACATCTGCGGAGCAAAGTGGGAATGAGGAGCGGAGATGATAGGCAAAGTGTCATTGAAATGCATTCGTGAAACGTTCTCAGAAAAGCTACTTCAATTACAGGGATTTTCAACCTGCTCGTTAGAGTACTGCAAGAGGAATACATAAGGGACTTGTTTACAAAACGTGTAGAGAGAATGCTTAGATGTTGAGAGCAAAGTGGGAATGAGGAAAAGAGTAAAAACTGCGATTTTCATGAAGATTCACTCCTGCATTTTGTCACAGAAAGCATTTCAGTTTTCCTAACACTGCGTGCATAGGGAAGGCTCAATTCATGGAAATCGAAACTGTTACTTATTACAGAGGCACCGTGCATGGTGCAACCACCACATCTGCAGAGCAAAGTGGGAAGGAGGATGTGAGATGATAGGCAAAGTGTCATTGAAATCCATTCGTGAGAGTTACTCAGAAAAGTAACTTCAATTTCAGGACTTTTCAACCTGCACGTTAGAGTACTGCAAGAGCAATATATAAGGGGCTTATATAGAAAACGCAGAGAGACAATGCTCAGATATTGGGAGCAAAGTGGGAATGAGGAAAAGAGTAAAAACCGCGAGTTTCATGAAGATTCAGTTGTGCATTTCTTCTGAAAACGCATTTCTGTTTTCCTAACACTGCGTGTACAGGGAAAGCACAATTCATGGAAATAGAAACTGTTAGTTATACAGAAGCGCCGTGCATCGTGCAACCACAACATCTGCGGAGCAAAATGGGAATAAGGAGGGGAGATGATGGGCAAAGTGTCATTGAAATCCATTCGTGACACCTTCTCAGAGAAGCAACTTCAATTTCAGGCCTTTTCAACCTGCACGTTAGAGTACTGCAACAGCAATACATAAGGTGCTTCTTTAGAAAATGTAAAGAAAGAATGCTCAGATGTTGGCAGTAAAGTGGGAACAAGGAAACGAGTAAAAACCGCGAGTTTCATGAAGATTCAGTCGTGCATTTGCCCAGAAAAGGCATTTCAGTTTTCCTAACACTGCGTGCATAGGGAAAGCTCAATTCATGCAAATCGAAACTGTTAGTTACAACAGAAGCGGCATGTATGGTGCAACCACCACATCTGCGGTGCACAGTGGGAGTGAGTAGATGAGATGATATGCAAAGTGTCTTTGAAATCCATTCCTGAGAGGTATTCAGAAAAGCAACTTCAAATTCAGGGTTTTTCAACCTGCACGTTACACTACTTCAAGAGCAATACATAAGTGGCTTGTATAGAAATCACGGAGAGAGAATGTTCAGATGTGGGGAGCAAAGTGGGAACGAGGAATATAGTAAAAACTGCGAGTTTCATGAAGATTCAGTCGTGCATTTGCTCACAAAAAGCATTTAACTTTTCCTAACACTGCGAGCATAGGGAAAGCTCAATTCATGGAAATCGAAACTGTTACATATAACAGAGGCACCGTGCATGGTGCAACCACCACATCAGCGGAGCAAAGTATGAATGAGTAGGTGAGATGATAGGCAAAGGGTCATTGAAATCCAATCGGGAAAGTTACTCAGAAAAGCAACTTCAATTTCAGGCCTTTTCAACCTGCACGTTAGAGTACTGCAAGAGCAATACATAAGGGGCTTGTATAGAAAACGGGGAGAGACAATGCTCAGATGTTGGGAGCAAAGTGGGAATGAGGAAAAGCGTAAAAACCGCGAGTTTCATGAAGATTCAGTCATGCATTTCTTCAGAAAACGCATTTCAGTTTTCCTAACACTGCGTGCATAGGGATAGCACAATTCATAGAAATCGAAACTGTTAGTTATACAGAAGCGCCGTGCATGGTGCAACCACCACATCTGCGGAGCAAAGTGGGAATAAGGAGGGGAGATGATGGGCCTAGTGTCATTGAAATCCATTCGTGAAACGTTCTAAGAGAAGCAACTTCAATTTCAGGCCTTTTCAACCTGCACATTAGAGTACTGCAAGAGCAATACATAAGGTGCTTCTTTAGAAAATGTGAAGAAAGAATGCTCAGGTGTTGGGTGCAAAGTGGGAACGAGGAAATGAGTAAAAACCGCGAGTTTCATGAAGATTCAGTCGTGCATTTGCTCAGAAAATGCATTTCAGTTTTCCTAACACACCGTGCATAGGAAAAGCTCAATTCATGGAAATCGAAACTGTTAGTTATAACAGAAGCGCCGTGCATGGTGCAACCACCACATCTACGGAATAAAGTGGGATTGCGGAGGTGAGATGATAGGCAAAGTGTCATTGAAATCCAATATTGAGAGTTACTCAGAAAAGCAACCTCAATTTCAGGCCTTTTCAACCTGCACGTTAGAATACTGCAAGAGCAATACATAAGGGGCTTGTTTAGAAAATGTGGAGAGAGAATGCTGAGATATTGAGAGCAAAGTGGGAATGAGCAAAAGAGTAAAAGCTGTGATTTTCATGAAGATTCATTCCTGCATTTGCTCACAAAAAGCATTTCAGTTTTCCTAACACTGCGTGCATAGGGAAAGCTCAATTCATGGAAAATGAAACTGTTACTTATAACAGAGGCACCGTGCATGGTGCCACCACCACCTCTGCGGACCAAAGTGTTAATGAGGAGGGGAGATGATGGGCAAAGTGTCATTGAAATCCATTCGTGGAACGTTCTCAGAGAAGCAACTTCAATTTCAGGCCTTTTCAACCTGCACGTTAGAGTACTGCAAGAACAATACATAAGGTGCTTCTTTAGAAAATGTGAAGAAAGAATGCTCAGGTGTTGGGAGAAAGTGGGAACGAGTAAAAGAGTAAAAACCGCGAGTTTCATGATGATTCAATCGTGCATTTCTTCAGAAAGCACATTTCAGTTTTCCTAACACTACGTGCATAGGGAGAGCTCAAATCATGGAAATCGAAAATGTTAGTTAAAACAGAAGCGAGGTGCATGGTGCATCCACCACATCTGCGGAGCAAAGTGGGAATGAGGAGCGGAGATGATAGTCAAAGTGTCATTGAAATGCATTCGTGAAACGTTCTCAGAAAAGCAACTTCAATACAGGGATTTTCAACCTGCTCGTTAGAGTACTGCAAGAGGAATACATAAGGGACTTATTTAGAAAACGTGTAGAGAGAATGCTGAGATGGTGAGAGCAAAGTGGGAATGAGGAAAAGAGTAAAAACTGCGATTTTCATGAAGATTCACTCGTGCATTTTTTCACAGAAAGCATTTCAGTTTTCCTAACACTGTGTGCATAAGGAAGGCTCAATTCATGGAAATCGAAACTGTTAGTTATAACAGAAGCGCCGTGCATGGTACAACCACCACATCTGCGGAGCAAAGTGGTAATGAAGAGGGGAGATGATGGGCAAAGTGTCATTGAAATCCATTCGTGAAACATTCTCAGAGAAGCAACTTCAATTTCAGACCTTTTCAACCTGCAAGTTAGAGTACTGCAAGAGCAATACATAAGGGGCTTGTTTAGAAAATGTGAAGAGAGAATGCTCAGATGTTGGGAGCAAAGTGGGAACGAGAAAATAGGAAAAACCACGAGTTTCATCAAGATTCAGTCGTGCATTTCTTCAGAAAACGCGTTTCAGTTTTCCTAACACTGTGATAGGGAAAGCTAAATTCATGTAAATCGAAACTGTTAGTTATACAGAAGTGCCGAGCATGGTGCAACCACCACATCTGCGGAGCAAATGGGAATGAGGAGCGGAGGTGATATGCAAAGTGTCATTGAAATCCAGTCGTGAAACGTTCTCAGAAAAGCAACTTCAATTTCAGACCTTTTCACCTGCACGTTAGAGTAATGCAAGAGCAATACATAAGGGGCTTGTATAGAAAACGCGGAGAGACAATGCTCAGATGTTGAGAGCAATGTGGGAAGGAGGAAAAGACTAAAACCTAAGAGTTTCATGAAGATTCAGTGGTGCATTTCTTCAGAAAACACATTTCAGTTTTCCTAACACTGCATGCATAGGAAAAGCTAAATTCATGGAAATCGAAACTGTTAGTTGTAAAAGAAGCGCTGTGTATGGTGCAAAAACCACATCACGGAGCAAAGTGGGCATGAGGAGGTGAGATGATAGGCAAAGTGTCATTGAAATCCAATCGTGAGAGTTACTCAGAAAAGCAACTTCAATTTCAGGCCTTCTCAACCTGCACGTTAGAGAACTGCAAGAGCAATACATAAGGGGCTTGTACAGAAAATGAGGAGAGAATGCTCAGAAGTTGAGAGCAAAGTGGGAATGAGGAAAAGAGTAAAAACTGAGAGTTTCATGAAGATTCAGTCGTGCATTTGCTCACAAAAAGCATTTCAGTTTTCCTAACACTGCGTGCATAGGGAAATCTCAATTCATGGAAATCGAAAATCTTAGTTATAAGAGAAGCGCCGTGCATGGTGCAACCACAACATCTGCGGAGCAAAGTGGGAATGAGGAGTGGAGATGATAAGCAAAGTGTCATTGAAATCCACTCGTGAAACGTTCTCAGAAAAGCAACTTCAATTACAGGGATTTTCAACCTGCACCATAGATTACTGGAAGAGCAATACATAAAGGGCTTGTTTTGAAAACGTGGAGAGAGAATGTTCAGATGTTGAGAGCAAAGTGGGAATGAGGAAAAGAGTAAAAACTGCGATTTTCATGAAGATTCAGTCGTGCATTTGATCACAAAAAGCATTTCAGTTTTCGTAACACTGTGTGCATAGGGAAAGCTCAATTCATGGAAATAGAAACTGTTAGTTATAACAGAAGCGCCGTGCATGGTGCAATCACTACATCTGTGGAGCAAAGTGGGAATGAGGAGGTGAGATGATAGGCAAAGTGTCATTGAAATCCATTCGTGAGAGTTACTCAGAAAAGCAACTTCAATTTCACGGCTTTTCAACCTGCACCTTAGAGTACTGCAAGAGCAATACATAAGGGACTTGTACAGAAAATGCGAAGAGAGAATGCTCAGATGTTGGGAGCAAAGTGGGAACGAGGAAAAGAGGAAAAACCACGAGATTCATCAAGATTCAGTCGTGCATTTCTTCAGAAAACGCATTTCTCTTTTCCTAAACTGCGATCATAGGGAAAGCTCAATTCATGGAAATCGAAACTGTTAGTTATAACAGAAGCGCCGTGCATGGTGCAACCACCACATCTGCGGAGCCACGTGGGAATTAGGAGCAGAGATGATAAGCAAAGTGTCATTGAAATCCATTCGTGAGAGTTACTCAGAAAAACAAATTCAATATCAGGGCTTTTCAACCTGCACGTTAGAGTACTGCAAGAGCAATACATAAGGGGCTTGTATAGAAAACGCCGAGAGAGAATGCTCAGATGTGGGGAGCAAGTGGAATCGAGGAAAATAGTAAAAACCGCCTGTTTCATGAAGATTCAGTCGTGCATTTGCTCAGAAAAGGCATTTCAGTTTTCCTAACACTGCGTGCATAGGAAAAGCTAAATTCATGGAAATCGAAACTGGTAGTTATAAAAGAAGCGCCGTGCATGGTGCAACCACCACATCTGCGGAGCAAAGTGGGCATGAGGAGGTGAGATGACAGGCAAAGTGTCATTGAAATCCAATCATGAGAGTTACTCAGAGAAGCAACTTCAATTTCAGGCCTTTTAAACCTGCACGTTAGAGAACTGCAAGAGCAATACATAAGGGGCTTGTACAGAAAACGCGGAGAGAGAATGCTCAGATGTTGAGAGCAAAGTGGGATTGAGGAAAAGAGTAAAAACTGAGAGTTTCATGAAGATTCAGTCGTACATTTGCTCACAAAAAGCATTTCAGTTTTCCTAACACTGCATGCATAGAAAAAGCTCAATTCATGGAAAATGAAACTGTTACTTATAACAGAGGCACGGTGCATGGTGCAACCACCACATCTGCGGAGCAAAGTGGGAAAGAGGAGCGGAGATGATAGGCAAAGTGTCATTGAAATCCACTCGTGAAACGTTCTCAGAAAAGCATCTTCAATTACAGGGATTTTCAACCTGCACGTTAGAGTACTGCAAGAGCAATACATAAGGGGCTTGTTTAGGATACGTGGAGAGAGAATGCTCAGATGTTGACAGCAAAGTGGGAATGAGGAAAAGAGTAAAAACTGCGATTTTCATGAAGATTCAGTCGTGTGCATTTGCTCACAAAAAGCATTTCAGTTTACCTAACACTGCGTGCATAGGGAAAACTCAATTCATGGAAAATGAAACTGTTACTTATAACAGAGGCACCGTGCATGGTGCAACCACCACATATGCGGAGCAAAGTGGGAATGAGCACGTGAGATGATAGGCAAAGTGTCATTGAAATCCATTCTTGAGAGTTACTCAGAAAAGCAACTTCAATTTCAGGCCTTTTCAACTGGCACGTTAGAGTACTGCAAGAGCAATACATAAGGGGTTTGTATACAAAACGCGGAGAGACAATGCTCAGATGTTGGGAGCAAAGTGGGAACGAGGAAAAGAGTAAAAACCGCGAGGTCCATGAAGATTCAGTCGTGCATTTCCTCAGAAAACGCATTTCAGTTTTCCTAACACTGCGTGCATAGGGAAAGCTCAATTCACGGAAATCGAAACTGTAAGTTATACAGATGCTCCGTGCATAGTGCAATCACCACATCTGCGGAGCAAAGTGAGAATAAGGAGGTGAGATGATGGGCAAAGTGTCATTGAAATTCATTTGTGAAACTTTGTCAGAGAAGCAACTTCAATTTCAGGCCTTTTCAACCTGCAAGTTAGAGTACTGCAAGAGCCATACATAAGGGGCTTGTATAGAAAATGTGAAGAGAGAATGCTGAGATGTTGGGAGCAAAGTGGGAACGAGGAAAAGTGTGAAAACCACGAGTTTCATGAAGATTCAGTCGTGCATTTCTTCAGAAAACCTATTTCAGTTTTCCTAACACTGCGGCTTTGGGAAAGCTCAATTCTTGGAAATCGAAACTGTTAGATATAAAAGAAACGCGGTGCATGGTGCAACCACCACACCTGCGGAGCAAAGTTGGAATGAGTAGGTGAGATGATAGGCAAAGTGTCATTGAAATCCATTCGTGAGAGTTACTCAGAAAAGCAACTTCAATTTCAGGTCTTTTCAACCTGCATGTTAGAGTACTGCAAGAGCAATACATAAGGGGCTTGTTTAGAAAATGTGAAGAAAGAATGCTCAGGTGTTGGCAGTAAAGTGGGAACCAGGAAAATAGTAAAAACCGCCTGTTTCATGAAGATTCAGTCGTGCATTAGCTCAGAAAAGGCATTTCACTTTTCTAACACTGCGTGCATATGGAAAGCTCAATTCATGGAAATCGAAACTATTATTATTATAGAAGCGCCGTGCATGCTGCAACCACAACATCTGCGGAGGAAAGTGGGAATGAGGAGCGGAGATGATAAGCAAAGTGTCATTGAAATCCACTCGTGAAACGTTTTCAGAAAAGCAACTTCAATTACAGGGATTTTCAACCTGCACTTTAGATTACTGCAAGAGCAATACATAAAGGGCTTGTTTAGAAAACGTGGAGAGAGAATGCTCAGATGTTGAGAGCAAAGTGGGAATGAGGAAAAGAGTAAAAACTGCGATTTTCATGAAGATTCAGTCGTGCATTTGATCACAAACAGCATTTCAGTTTTCCTAACACTGTGTGCATAGGGAAAGCTCAATTCATGGAAATGAAACTGTTACTTATAACAGAGGCACATTGCATGGTACAACCACCACCTCTGCGGAGCAAAGTGGGAATAAGCATGTGAGATGATAGGCAAAGTGTCATTGAAATCCATTCGTGAGAGTTACTCAGAAAAGCAACTTCAATTTCAGGGATTTTCAACCTTCACGTTAGATTACTGCAAGAGCAATACATAAGGGGCTTGTATAGAAAACGCCGAGAGAGAATGCTCAGATGTGGGGAGCAAAGTGGAATCGAGGAAAAGAGTAAAAACGGCGAGTTTCATGAAGATTCAGTCGTGCATTTCTTCAGAAAACGCATTTCAGTTTTCCTAACACTGCGTGCATAGGGAAACCTCAATTCATGGAAATCGAAACTGTTATTTATAACAGAAACGCCGTGCATGGTGCAACCACCACATCTGTGGAGCAAAGTGGGAATGAGGAGGTGAGATGATAGGCAAAGTGTCATTGAAATCCATTCGTGAGAGTTACTCAGAAAAGCAACTTCAATTTCACGGCTTTTCAACCTGCACGTTTTAGTACTGCAAGAGCAATACATAAGGGGCTTGTACAGAAAACACGGAGAGAGAATGCTCAGGTGTTGGGAGCAAAGTGGGAACGAGGAAAGAGTAAAAACCGCGAGTTTCATGAAGATTCACTCGTGCATTTCTTCAGAAAACGCATTTCTCTTTTCCTAACACTGCATGCATAGGGAAAGCTCAATTTATGGAAATCGAAACTGTTAGTTATACAGAAGCTCCGTGCATCGTGCAACCACCACATCTGCGGAGCAAAGTGAGAATAGGGAGGGGAGATGATGGACAAAGTGTCACTGAAATCCATTTGTGAAACGTTCTCAGAG